>OY365808.1:39107668-39278911 GCA_959347315.1 Bimastos eiseni | reverse complement strand
AGACCCATTTGTTGTTTTTATATTTTGTAGCAAATCTAAATCCAATGTTTGTTTCTTGATTGACTCTGTGATGAGGTCAAAGGCTTAGCGGGCAATATTGTTGATGTGTGTGCAATGTGCGGGACCAAGATGGATGTTGTATGTGCTTAATTTCTTTTGGATGTAAGTATGAACTCATCGTGGACAGAATTTGCCTGGTGATCAGACCTGTCGAGAACAAAGTGGGGGCCCGGTACAACTTATAGTTTTAAGTATGAATGAAAGTCTAATTGACAGTATACTGCAATACACAGTACTACAAAATGTTGCAATATTCCAAGCACTAAACTTACATCATACATGATACATCACTCACTTTTCAAAGTTTCAGCAATTCATCACTATCAGTCAGCCTGACATGGCTCAATATAACGAAAATAAATATCTTTATATTTTTTTGTAATTCCTTATTTTAAGGAAAAAAGCTAACTGAAAAATGAAAGCCTACAAACATCCAAGAACTGCGGTTGTTGAGACGGTTTTACACGCGAAGGGGATGAGTTCAGAGATAGGATATTTTATCTGATTATTGATTCTGTAGTAACTGGACTTAAAAAACATTTTGTTCCAGTGTCAAGTCTTTGCAACAAATTTGCATTTTTGTGGAAGTTTCTCCAAGAAGATTATGACTAAAGGGTATTTTGTGAAAACTTTTATGAAAGTTAATCTGCCGACACCTGCAAAGATTTAATAGGCGAGGTTGACTCATTAAAACGACTTTATCAAGAAAATATTGGCTCAAAAATTATTCAACCTTTTCAGTTATTGAATAAACTGCATGAAATTTTTGCTGCAGAATCTCTTCCCCAATTTAATTGCTGCCATGAGGATTTTTTTGTCTTCCAGCTTCCGGTGCAAGTGCAGAGAGAACATTCAGTGTAGTAAAACAAGTCAAAACTATCAGAGAGCAACAATGTGTCAAAACAGAGTCAATGGATTGGCAACATTGACCATTGAAGAAGAGTTGGCAAAAACTTTAAATTTTTATTCAGTTATTGATTCTTTTGCAAGCAAAAAGACCAGAAAGGTCCCCTTATGAATTAATTGATAATATTAAAGTAGAAATCTGGTTAATAAAACCAAATGTGATTTGTTAATAAATTCGTTAATAATTACAGAGAAAGTTTACAAATAATCAAAGGGTGGGGCCCCTTATTTATTTAGTTTGGGGTAGGGGCCCCTTATTTATTTAGTTCGGGGTGGGGGCCCTGGTCATTTGTTCCCCCGCTTTCCCCCTCTCAGTGAGCCTGCTGATTCTATTAGTTCTTGTGCTAAGTTGAAAGTTTCCTTTACAATTTTACTTCTTGTGCATTTTTCTTCAAACATTTTGTGCTTTTGCACATTATTTGGGTGCAGACTGCTATTTCTGAATGGTGTATAATGACAGACACAACGATTTCCAACTGGACAGTGTCGAGCACTAAACTTGTATGAGTCACCTTCTACAGCGAATTATGAAATTCAAATGATGAGCCCTCTTTAGAGTCCTTGGATACTTTGATTTACCTGAGCAGACATAATGGCTAGTGATGCATCGAGTTTGAATTTCTTGCGGAGTACTGAGTTTTATGAGTCAAATTTTGTCGAGTCCGAGTGTAGAATATTTTTGAAAAGTTCCTTTGCATTTTAGTTTTGCAGTTTACACGACTTATATGAATTTTTTAATTTTGCCTTAGTTGACACTAGGAAGAATTAACTATTAAGTGCTAATAGTAGCAGAATTTGTTTTTTTGTTAAGTCGATTTGTCAGTTTGTAAATGGAAATAGTTTGTAAATAGAAATAGGCGATCGACCTAACTAAAGACACAAAGTAGTGTTTGTGTCTTTAGTTAGGTCGATCGTCATTTTGTAAATTTTATATCAAATTTTTTCAAAACAAAAATTGGAGCGATTAAAACTCAGACCCAATATTTGTCCAAGTTTATGCTGACTGCTCTGAAACTAGAGCAGAGTTCCGAGTAGAGTTTCAGTTAATTCCTGATGCGCTCGTAATGGCTTGAGAGATGTCCGAGTGCTATGGCTGTAATGATCCACAAGGGGATGCCAGCAGTTGAGCTTCATTTAGCTGTTGCCTTGCTTTATCTCATTGCAAATGAGCATAGTGTGGTGTTGTGTCGTCTGTCTATCCTGTATGTTACTTGTTGGTTGGAATGAATATACATGATAGACCTCGCCAGTTAACTAAGCATTGTTTTATAAAAATGAACTTGCTTAGACTTGTATGCAGAAGTGAACTCTACGGTTTGCATACGTTAATGCTTTTTAAATCTAGGTACTATCATTCATTCATATTTACATATGTACGAGCATGAACTTTTTTCTGTTTTATGCTCTACACAGGCTTTTTGGTGACATCAGACATGCATTTGACCAAGACCACTTCGGGTGTTATGAAAGCACTGTTAACGAATCGTCTGGCCTTGCAGTTAACCTGGATTGGAAGCCATGACAAGCAGAGTTTCTTGGACTTGAAACTGTTTGCTCTTGTTTGGGGTAAGCATTTTATATGTCAATATGTTTTTAGTCATTTATGAGAAAAAAATTGTTGCCTTGGCTTCTTGCTCAACAAAGAATATGTCTCAATTTGGGGCTCAAGGTGTAGGAAATTGAATTGTAGCCACTCACAGTATTCAAAGTCAGTCCTTTTACCTTGAGCAGTTTTATCACCTTTTAACAAGGTCATCAACTTACCTTTGTCTGTTCATTGCTCTCATTCACCTGTCACTTTGTTATTTTCAAATTGTTTTTTTTACCTGAGAGTTTTTTTTACCACTGTCTCAGTGCCAGTCGCATTCTGAATATTAACGTGGTTGCGGCTTAGTTTTTGTGTACCATCAGTTGTTTCTTGTTGTGGATTTGACACCAGCACTTTACCAGTTAATAATAATAATAATAAATGAGTCACCAAGGCTATGTTCAGGGTGCATGCAACCGTGTTACTTTTTGTATGTTAATGGTTTGTATGATATATAAATGGGTTCCAAACGCCTTCATTCCAAAGTTAGCAACTGCACACACGGCCATACAGCAGAACATAGGTGGCACTGAGAAATTGTGAATAAAGAACTTGCTGAAGGTTGTTACATAGTGACTGTGAATAGAGACCGGAATGCTCGATGGTTGACATGCTGAACTGTTGACCCTGATGCTGGCTATTTAAATGCTCGCTGAGGTACGCATATGTCTGTACCGCAAGCACTCTGCAATATAAGTACAATGACATACCTTGCAATTTAAATTCTGAGCAATGCTGGGAACAAGATAAGTTGGTGAGGACTGATCATTCACTCTCCTGCACATTGGGGTTAAAACTCGAATTCCATGACTTTGTTACTGGTTGTAAAAGTCTGATCTTCTATATTCATATTATAATGTTCTATTTTCTTTAATTTGTGTTGCTTCCAGTATGTTGACAAAATGCACACACATATGTTTAATTTCAAGGCCGTTAGTGGCCATCTCCTTTGGTGAGAAATTGATTGAGGCGTCAAAGGTCCTTTGTGCATGGATGTCATTACTGCCTCTGGCTCAATTGGTCTGGGTTGCTAATAATTTTCATCTCCAAAAGATAACCTTGCCATTTCATTTTCCAAATGCCTCACCTCTTCGGTGCATGATTTGAGTATTACACGCAACCAAGTTTTAATCTTCTCTAAGCCAGGGAGGACAGCATGTTGAATCTGCATTTATCATCTGTGCCAGATCCATAATATGTGCCAGTTGCTGTCTGCTAAAGCTGCTTCTATGTTAATGCATGTTTTCATCTAGAATATGGCAGTGCCATTTATGCAGGCTCTCAGGTTAATCAACTTCATTCTTTTTTAAATTAGGTTGATTGATGGGATACTGAAGAATGGTCATGTATCTTAATACTTGTGGGATTGGCGGCTTTGGTTACCTATGCAATGCTGCATTGAGATACATATATGTAGCTGCCTGGTCAACCTGTGTTTTCAAGTACAACCATTACCCGCTCGTGAGTCGTAAATGTCTTTTTTCCTATGGGATGTTAATTGTGCATTTTGTGTGACCAATTTTTAATTTATGTGCTTTTGTTATTACTGCTGCAGATTCCGTTCTCGCATCAATGAGCAAACTGCCTCGGCGAACAACAAAGAGTCGAAAAATATCGTGGCTTCTACAGGCAACGAGCATGGCGAGAGAGGTCAAAAGAAAAGCGACATTACAAAATGTCGTCATTACGACGATGCTCAGAAGTAGTTGATTGTTTTCACATGTCCAGTTAGCATGGTAGTGACTCCAACGAGGAGGAACGAGGCTCTATCATTGAGCAACAGTTCACGGCTCAATGATTCCAATTTGAATGGACTAGTGATTCTGGCTACAACTAATCTTCAACTGAACATTGAAAAAGTTGCTAACAATATTCAGCAACATAAATCGCATATTAATGATTTTTTAAAGTATCAAGTGATTAAACTTTAAATAAATATTACCAGTGCTTTATTGTGAAACGTGCCGATACGGCGTTCTGGCACCTTTTTTCAATTACTGATATTGAACTAGTAGTTTTGGTGTCCTATGAAATTAATTTGATTTGGTAACTAATTTTGATGTCAATTTTTTTTCAATAATACAAATGCGTTCCGGCTGCATATCAGCAGATTTTTTCCTCAAAAAGTACTGAATAACACTAATAAAAAATGGATTTATCCATGTGTCATTTGATTCCATTCTTAAACAAATCTGTAATAATTGAAAATAGTAATTTTTGACCTTGTGGCCCGTCATGTCCTCAACTAAATAAAAGCGGCCCTAAGTCCAAAAAGGTTGAGAATCACTGATCTAGACCAATGCATAAGCGTAATTCCAGTACATGGGCTTGTAATTTATTTGCTGAATGAATTATATCGAGCATGTAGAAATAACATTGAATGTCATTTTGTTACATTTGCAAAGTTCCGTATGCATATTAGTTGTACGTTTTGACTGTCACAATGAACGATGTGATTTGTCGGCCTTTGCAACAAATATTTCATCTGTTTTACCCTCCCATTTAGTTGTCCTATTCGGAATATCATCACCAACAGGCAGCAACTTGTCACTGAAATCGTGGCGATGCAGTATCAACCAAGTACTGTGTGGCTTCTGTGTACTGTGGCTTGAGACAACTAGCAGCAGATACTGTTTATGTTCTTCACTTGTAATGAAGCAGCAGTCCTGTAACAATTTTGCAGCTTGAGCTGCTCGGTCATTTGCCTCTGCTTTTAGAGAAGGTTGACTTAGTTTTTGTGTAGCTAGAAATCTTCAAAGGTCGGCTTTTTGACTGAAGCTTCTTGTGCAAGGGAGTCCACATTCAACCCAAGTGTGAATTAATTAAATACACATGTCTAAGACAAATGCGTGTGCTCTGTATATGTACAAGCTGGTGCATTTCAATTCATTTTCTTTTTAGGCATATGTAAATGGCTTGTGTTCTGACAGGACCACTCCCAAGCCTGGAGAATGGAGGGTAACATGGTCCATGACGCAATGCGTTCGCCGGAAACTAACTTATTAGGCGATTTACAGTTATATTTTAAGTTTGTGGCTCAATGGTTCAAGCTGGTGAGATATCGTTGCTAAAATGTATATGACTCAAAACACGGCTAATGCAAAGTTCCTTAAATATTTATGTAGAAAAAGTTATAATTTTATACCTGGAATACCTTTTTCTGTTTATCAGAGTCATCTGGACAAAAATCACTGCTTACAACAGGGCCACTTGCAAATGTTTGATCTTCTACATGCTAGGGTGTATTGTAATATGTTGCTTGTTCAGATGTGATGTATCATAAATGCCATTTGTATAGAGCTGCTGTTTCCTTACTTTTATTGTGACTATAAATGTTGTCATAGTGATTTTTGGATAATGATTTTACTTCATCATCATCATTCATATTTTGTGATCATGATCTTGTAGTCTGTATGGCATTGTATCAAGAAACTTCCGTAGCACTTTGACATGAGCATTTCGTAGCTACTGCCTACCATAGAGCACAGGCAATTTTCTTCTTATGCTGATATATCTGGATTTTGTAAAAATTTAAGTGTAGCAGAAGTCTGTAGAAGTGTGTACTAAACCTTGTTAGGAAAAATTGTGCCTGTCGCTTAGCCAATTAAAGTTTTTAACGATGAGAAAAAGGTGTAAAGGGATATGCAAATAAAGGAAAGGATGTATGCAGCCAGAAAGCAAAGCACAGGATAGGTAGATGGACATGCAAATGAAACAGCATTCCAATAATCATATGTGATCTCATTTCATGTTTCATCTCATTTTGAAAATTTTGATTTTACATATATATATGTATATATATATATATGTATATACAATCAAAGCTGTCATGTTGTGTGTGAAAAGTATTTCTGAATATTGACTGTTGTAATTGTTTAGATATTTCAGAAGTTCTAATGTTGACATACTTGGACTGTGTACTTTACTGGTATAGTTGGATGTTGCTATTTTTTTCTATTTGTGAGACAATGAATGGTGCGATCTTCATTAAAAATTATTATCAAACAAACTTGCTTAGTTTTTTCTCTTTCATGCATTAGCTATGTTATTCATTCCAATCTCGTATGGGTGATATAATATAATATGATATGATATAATATGATATAATACTTCTGAGATCAGAAATGCCAACTATACAGGAATTGACCTGACAATCATGTACAACCAGATTTACAGTTGGTGGTAATTTTCCACTAGTATCGACGCCGACGCTGTTTATTCGTAGAGCTCACAGTGGAATTGTGTGGGCATACTGTAGGCAAAGTGAAGGTTTGATACCGATAGTCCTGCATAGCGCCCACAGCGGACGATAATTTGACACTAGAGCGGCCCCAATTACGCCGACGTTCCTCATCGTTGGGTCTATAGGGGAATATTGTAGGCATAACCGGTGTAAAGACATATGCCTCCATCGCGCCCACAGCGGGCGATGATTTTCCACTAGCGGGCCAACGCTCCACGATCATAGGGCGTACAGTGGCATGCGTGGGCAAACTGTAGGCACAGCAATGGTTAAAGACAGATACACCTTCATCGCGCCTACAGCGGGGAATGAATTTCCGCTAGCGGCCCTATATCATACCGACGCGCTGGTTGCATTGTTCTTGTCTGTGCTGATTCACAATGGGTCATCCAGTTTTCCTCTAGGGGCGCGGCGTTGTATTTTGCGGCCCATAATAACATATATAATAATAATGATGATAATAATAATAATAATATAATAATAATAATAATAACAATAATCAAAGAAATAATAATAATAGCAATAATAATAAATTTCGATGGCCATGTCTCGGTTGGAGAATTCGAGATGTCTATTGACAGTGGTCAAGTAATACTGACACAATAGGTTGATAGGATAAAACAGGGGTCTCAAACACGCGGCGTTGTATTTTGCGGCCCACAACGAAACACATAGATTTTGTAATTTAACCAAACTTATCTAACAATTAAAATCACAATTGGCTTAAAAATTAAAACTTAACTTTCAAATTATTTTTATTTGGACAGATGGCGTCTGCTTACAACTTAATAAAAGCTTCGTTACGTCATTCTTGTGAATCTTATCGATAACAGTTGATTTATTTTCTGAAATTTTTCGGTTGTTTTATAAATAATAATTTGCATATTTAAAAATTTCTTAACTCATCACAAAATGACTTGTTATCTAAAAAAAGAACACTTGTTGATGAAAGAAGGGTTTTCCAAGAGAAGTGGGAGAATTTATATTTTTTCACTGAGGTGAGAGATAAAATTCAGTGCCTTATATGTCAGCAGACTATCGCAGTACCAAAGGAGTTCAACCTCCGCCGGCCTTACGACACCATGCACCGTGAAAAATATGATAAATTTACTGGAAAAATCCGGGATGAAAAAGTTAACCAGCTTAAAATAGGATTTGTTAAGCAAGGAAACTTCTTTTCGGATGTAAGCAAATTTGCAGAAAATTCCGTAAAAACAAGTTTTGAGCTAAGCAAGATGATAGCTGAATCATCGCGACCTTTCACAGAAGGTCCATTCATAAAAGAATGTTTTTTGAAGACCAGCGAAATTTTAATTCCTGATAAAAAGAAACTTTTCGAAGGCGTAAGTCTGTCTGCCAATACAGTTGCTAACAGGATAACAGATTTAGCAGATAATGTGAAAAAACAATTGCTTGAAAAGGCTAAAGATTTTTGAAGCATTTTCGATCGCTCTTGATGAGAGTGCTGATGTGGTAGATACCTCACAGTGCGCAGTTTTCATTAGAGGAGTGGACAGTAAATTGAATGTAACTGAAGAATTTCTAGACTTGATACCACTGAAGAGTACCACAATGGGACGTGATGTATTTCAAGGATTGGAAGAGTGTTTTGAAAAAGCTGCATTGCCATGGAACAAACTTGTATCAGTGGCCACGGATGGTGCGCCAGCTATGTGTTCACAAAAAGTTGGTGTTGTTGGATTAGTGAAGACCAAACTACTAAGCCTCAATATACCAAATAATAATTTCACTAGCATACATTGCATTGTGCACCAAGAAGCTCTGTGTAGCAAAAGTATTAAAATGTCGGGTGTCATGGATGTGGTTGTGAAAACGGTCAATTTTATACGTGCACGAGGCTTAAATCACAGACAGTTCACTTCTTTCCTAGCAAGTATAGAAAGCGAATATCGGGAAATTATGTATCACACCGAAGTTAGATAGATGGCTGAGTCGTGGAAATGTACTGAATCGCTTTTTTGCGCTTAGAGAAGATATTGATTCTTTCATGAAAATGAAAAAGAATGAAGTTCCACAGCTTACTGATGCCGCATTTATCTGCAACCTTGCTTTTCTGACAGATTTAACTGGTCATTTGAATGCATTAAACTTAAAACTCCAGGGCAAAAGACAGGTCATTACACAGATGTATGACAGTGTTAAATCATTCAAGGTCAAACTGGCATTGTTTCAAAAACAGCTTATTGCAGGCTACTTAGCCCATTTCTCAACTATGAATTCCTTGGGGAAAGTCGAAAATCAATCCTTGAAAGAATATGCAGATATAATTTCAGATTTGCATCAACAGTTTGTTTTGCGTTTTAACGATTTTAAAGCACTTGAACCACTTTTCCGGTGTTTTTCCACACCATTCGCTGTTGAGATTGACAATATAGCAGAGGAAATGCAGATGGAATTGACAGATCTTCAGTGTGACTCCATGCTGAAGCAAAAGTATTCAGATGTTGGAATTCCAGAATTTTATCAGTTTGTTTCAAAAGAAAGGTTTCCCATGTTACTCTCTGCTGCAGCAAGGATGATAGCAATGTTTGGAAGTACGCATGTTTGCGAACAATTTTACTCTTCCGCGAAGATTATCAAATCGCCATTAAGATCAAGGCTTACTGATGAACATCTGCAAGCATCTCTGAGACTGGTTTCATCGCAGGACATTAAACCTAACATTGATGCCTTGGTTGATGCAAAACGATGCCAGTTAAGTGGCCAAAAAATGGATTGATTTTACAGTAACATTAACTTTAGGATTTTAATGTAAGGCAGCAACACAATGACTGCTAAAATGTTAAAATAAAATCTAAAAATCCATAACTTTAGCAGACTAGTGTTATATAAAATTAACAATTTTCCTTTTTTACTACTAGATTTATGTGTTTGAATCATTGTATAAAGATGTTTCAGTCATGCGGCCCTCGGGCTTATGTTTCTGGTCATGCATGGCCCTCATTATGGCTTGAGTTTGAGACCCCTGGGATAAAACATGCAGGATGGATGGTGAAGGTTGCAAAAATATTGGGCTTAAAGGCAGTTGTAGGCAGTTGTTTATCAGCAATAGCACTTTGAAATGGATGCGATCTGGGCTTTTTAACTAATGGATTTTTTTGAGAACTAGCTGGGGAACCCGCCGTTGCACGGGTTGAGACAGGTTTTTGGCCCCGGAGAGCAGAGTTGTATGGTCTCGAGACAGTGTCTCGGTCTCGAGACAGTTTTTTATTGTCTCGGTCTCGAGATAGTGTCTCAAATTTTTAGAAACTGTCTTGAAATGAAAGTCTTGTTCTGTCTCGAACAAGCGCTCTCGATATATTTCGCGTTAACTGTCTTAAAATGTTGCGCTAGAAACTGAAGCCGGAATCTACGAGAAACGGTAATTCTCGTTAACGCGCGAATCACATGATACTGAAATCAATTAAATTATCATGACGTAAATCCATGATAACCGAAACGATCAAAGCAACTTCGAGTTTCTCAGGGCGAATAAGGAAATGCGCAACATGTTAATTTAGTTTGGTATTTGGTATCGAATTTGCTTGTTTAAAATCGTCTAGAAAATTTCAGAAGTGTCTAAAAAGGCTTTCTTTATTGTATGCAGAAGATAGGCCGACGAAGAGATATCGAAAAGATAAAACGCAGCAATATTAATACTGTTTCTCAGGAATTGATACTATTTACATTAGAAGTTTCAAATTGAAATTACAAATGAACCTTATTCCCGAAAACGGATACATCAGTATTTAACAGCATTTATATAGGATCGCTTGTCTTTTACTGTCTCGTACTGTCTTAAACCTACTGTCTCGGTCTCGGTACCTCACTGTCTCGGTCTCTGTCTCGGTACCTCACTGTCTCAGTCTCGTATTGGTCTTGAAGTTTCAAGTCTTGCATACAACACTGCGGGAGAGCAGGAAGACGGCGGCCGCGGAATTCACCAACTCCTCAACTTGGTGCTCCAGGTGTTTCCCAAGCCATCGGCTACGGTTTCAAGTCAATAGCTCAAAAAGTGTGCAAATGCATTGCCGGAGAGAGACTGTACACCTACTACCTGTACGATATCTCCCAAACCGTCTATAATGGTGCAAAAGAAGATGTGTGGCAGACAGATACCACGTGCAGCAGGTGTTTTTCGTCGACACGCTCCTGGCGACTGAGACGGAAACTTTCCTTGGGGTCGTAAGACAGGTTTTGGCCCTGGAGACCAACCCCTCTACTGGGTGTCCCAGACGTTCCCCGAATCAACGGCGAAGGTTTCGAGTCAATAACTCTAAAACTGTGCAAATGCATAGCTGGCAGAGAAACACACACAGAATCTTCTCTTTATTTATGTAGATTGGAGCGTACAACTGTACCGGTAATGTAACGTTATCAAACATTTATACATTTATGTGTTTGAATCATTGTATAAAGATGTTTCAGTCATGCGGCCCTCGGGCTTATGTTTTTGGTCATGCACGGCCCTCAGTATGGCTTGAGTTTGAGACCCCTGGGATAAAACATGCAGGATGGATGGTGAAGGTTGCAAAAATATTGGGCTTAAAGGCAGTTGTAGGCAGTTGTTTATCAGCAATAGCACTTTGAAATGGATGCGATCTGGGCTTTTTAACTAATGGATTTTAACTAATGGCCTATTTCTTCTCACCAATCCCGCTTCCATTTATGCATATTCGTTTCATCAATCCCGCATCTATTTAGGTATATTCAGTGCTTAAAGTGTAAAAAAGAAGTGCCTGGACGCTAGGGGAGCCGTCCATAATTGACGTCACGCAATTTTGGATGATTTTTGACCCCTCCCCCTTCGTCACACGTCGTCACAAACGTCACATCCCCCTGAAATATGACGTCACGTCACAAGGCCTTGACCCCCAAAATCAAACCAGATGTCCAGAATGTAATGCAAATTTTCTTATAATTATCAAAAAAATTAATTATAACTATAAAATATTTCAAATTATAGGCCCTCATAGTACAACGGAAAAAATCGAGAAATTAAGTAGCGTATAATGATTTCAATCTTTTGCATTCCTCACGATGATCGAAGGACTAATCATAATTAGTGTTGTTTAATTGTGGTAATTAAGTGGAACTTGTTTAGACGAGCGTAAGTTTTTAATAAAATTAAGTATTTTGATGTTGTGATGGGACGTCACATTTCGTCAACCCCCTCTCCCCCATGTCACACATCGTCACAAATTTTTGACCCCCTCTCCATAGGCGCGTGACATTATGGACGACCTCTAGTGTCAAAACGCTAAGAACTAAAGATTACACAGGCAGAGCACCAACATATTAAGTCGACGACAAATGGTTCGTGCACTGTGGTCGTTGAAATGGAAGTTAGGTTGGTGATATTAATGATGCTGGAATATAAAGTTAGATGGGTTAACGAAATTCTTCCAAAACAGATGCCATTTAGATGAACATAATGCCTGCTGACATAAAAAGTTGGATCATTGAAAAGAATATTTGCCTAAACAGAAGTGGAATTGACAAAAATGGTTCTTGCTAAAACAGAAGCTGGATTTGCAGACATTAATATTATTAATCCAACTTCTATTTCAACAAATACAATGTGCGAAAAACAGAATTTTGTATCATTCGTTAAGCTTTTGTCCACCAACCATTATTTAGTCGTCAATTATTTGTTGGTTAAATATTTATTGTAATTTAAAGCGTAGGCCTAAAGAGAATTGATTTCCTTTGTGAAATTGTCAACAAGGGGGCCAGTGGCGCCGGCATCGTTTTGAACGTTGTGGGGTAACGTTTGTAAACGCGCGAAGCGCGAAATTTTTTCCTCCTCTTTCTCCTGTTGATAATAACGTACATGTACGCATATAGAGGAAATGCAATTTTGAATGGACGTTCATGGACGGCGTCCTGGCTCTGATGGCCAAATAAGTGGCAGGACGGCGTCCAGCCTCGAAAATAAGTGCCTGGACGCCGTCCATGACCGTCCAGGCTCACTTTAAGCCCTGGGTATATTTGATTCATCAATCAAGCTTCCATTTACGTGTATTTGATGCGGCGAAGAATTGATGCCGAAAAGTTTACCTGGAACCGCCGCACTCTGCCATTACGCTCTGACATTCAAAATGATTAACTAACGTCATCATGTCAAATTTTCCTTGGTGCAATTAGAGTTTATAATTAAAAATTTACAAATAGATTCTTGTTTTAGGTCAAAAATCTTGCAAATTTATTTCAGTTGAGGCATTGTTTCATGTACATGCATAGGCTTAACGCTCTTCCCAAAGAATCCTGCGCTCAATTGCATTTCATTTAGATTCGAGAAACTCTGTCCCGTAATGGCAGAATAGAAATGTGGTCACCCTACCCATCTTCTCCACGAGGGTTGCATAGGATGTTATTTTAGGAGACTTTGGCTTTATGCGTGTCTTGAATTGATTTCATCTATTGATTAAAGTTCTTGATCATAATCAGAAATATGTTTCAAGAATCTTTGCATAGATTAGGATTAGATTCTGAAGTAGAAAGAACCACCTCTCTTTTCTCGTCCCGCCGCTGCACTTAACATGTTCTTGCGAGATTATATGGAATTTTCAAGAGTCAGTCAGAACGAGGTAGAAATCAGGCAGACATAACAAATAAATATAGACATAACAAACAATTAGCCGTTAGACTAGATAGAATTATTCAGAATCAGTCAGAGATGATTAGGAGACAGTAAGAGAGAAATTTTAATCATTCAGAACAGACTGTTAATCTTTCTGATCTTAGTGTGAGGATAGATACAATGGAAGAATCAGGTGGCTGTTCCGTGAAGCAAATCCGAACCCTGACTACCCTCAAAATGCAGTTGCTGTGTAAACAATCACCTCGCGCAGCACACTCCGCCATTCGTTGAACTCATCATCATCCCATGATTTAAGAAGCGCCTTGCAAGCTTAGGGAGCCTCAGCTATGACCTTTTTGGGTAACGAACATTGATATGGCGCCTTTTTCCTCACAATATTTATAAAGTTCCTTTTCCCCGGAAAATTTATATGATAAGATGACATTTGTTAAGATAATTTGTGCCCCCCCCCCCATTTTCCATATTTCTGGCTGGCAAAATTCAAAAAGTTGGGGAGGGACAAAAAATTTGGCGCTTCGCGTAATATTTTACAAATTATGCCCGCTCCCACTTTTTAAAACCTTGTCAGACCCTTGGTTGCCAAGTAGTCTTGAGGAATTTACCGGACTACGACGAACGAGTTTCGGGGTCGGGTAGCGTGGACCCGTAGCGATGGTGCCCATCCACATATTACGTACCAATAAAATCGTATTTTCAGATCCCTTCCGTCTGTTGCATCGCGCATATATTTTGAGCATCCTATCAAAAGGGCAACCATCAAAAAGGCTAGTTCAAAGGGGCGACCATCACAAGGGTACATTCAAAGGGGCGACCATCAAAAGGACGCATGCTTGAAAGAGCGACGATCATAAGAGGGCGAAAACCAACCTGACGCAGCTATTTTAATCATACGAAAAGTCTTACATTTAGGCCAATAGTATACGAAAAGTCGTAAATTGATGATGTGACAATCTATTAATTGTAGGGAATAGGCCTATTAGAACTAATGTCTAGCTGATGTGTGATAAATATGTAATAATAACTAGGGTACATCTAGTGTAGGGTAACGTTCGAAACTTATTTTTCAAATGAGCGATGACTCTTAGCTAGTATAAATTTGTTCCATTGCAATAATATGTTGAAAAAAACGGCCCCCAAATTCCGGACACAGATGGCGAAGACAAATGTAGGTAATTCAGAAGATAGAGACGCCAAGTCTAACTTCTTTAGCTGCTAGCGTGCACCAAGCCAAATGTATTGAGTCATCTGCGGATTAAGTTGCATTCGATTGGACGACATCCAGGACGACATAACATAACATAAGTTATGTAACATAACATGTTTTATAGTAGTTCAGAAGATCGTAGGTGTATAAGAACCACTCCTTTTTCTTTCTTTGTTTACTCGTTATTTCTTTCTAATACCCAAATTTCTTCAGTGTCTCCTTGAATGCATTTACTGAATGTACTGAAACTGTCTCTTCATCTCACTCATTCCATGTATTTACCACCCTTGAACTATAAAATCTTTGCATTCATATACCACCAGTTTTTTTTACATATCTTGTATCTGTGTCCTCTGGTTTTATTGTCCATGGCAAATGTGATAAACTGTTGTACTGGTAGTGTGTCCTTCCCTGTCATTATTTTGTAAGTTTCAATCAAGTCTCCTCTTGTTCTTCTTCTCTCCATTGTTGTCAATCCACATCTAGTCAATCTCTCCTCGTACTTTAGATTTGTGGATCCCTTTATCATTTTCGTTACTCTCCTCTGTATCCTTTCTAATTTCGCGATATCTTGTTTCAAGTATGGATTCCATGCTTGTAGCCTTGTACACAGTACTCAAGGTTTGGTCTGACCAGTGTTTTATACAACTCGAGAATTAATTCTTTTTCCCTGCTGACTATTGTTCTTTTGATCATTCCTAACACCTTGTTGGCCTTTTTTGCTGCCTCTGAACATTACCTTGATGGCTTTGCACTATTGTATATGACTACTCCCAGGTCTCTTTCTTCCTCCGATTCTGCTATGTTCAATCCTACATATTGAAATTTTTTATTTTTCTTTCCCATGTGCACAACATAACTTTTTTCTGTGTTGAACAGCATCTGCCAGTCTTCTGACCATTGGTACAGTATCTGTAAGTCTTTTCTCAGGATCTCTGCGTCTTCCCATTTGTTTACCTCTCTACGTAATTTCGTATCGTCAGCAAATTTTGAGATTTTCGATATGACTCAAATGTCGATATCATTAATAAAAAATATAACGAGCAGCGGTTCTAAAACCGACCCTTGTGGCACTCCACTCATTACTCTCAACCATTCAGAGAATTTTCCCCTAATCCCTACCTTTCGCCTTCTGTCTTTCAACCAATTTCCTATCCATTTAAGCACCATTTGACATCTAGACATCTGTGGCTTGATACATTGTTCGAACTGCAGAAGCAGCCTTTGATGCTAAACAATGCGTGTGAGATTGAACGTCGTCAGCGTAAGAATGGCTAGCAAAAGAACAAGGTGCAGGTGGACACTCATTGTCTGAAGTGAATAGAAAGTAGAGAAGAGACCCAAGAACGGATCCCTGGGAGAAGCCAAAAGGGCCAGGGCGCCAGAGCGAACGAGATAAGTGATAGATAACGGATGTAGAACGCACGGAGAGATAAGACGTGATTGGCCGCAGAAGATGGTGCGTGTCCGCTAATTGAATGCCTTCACATTTTCTATTATTCAAGGACTTTCCATCGAAGTTTGAAATTGCGCTCAATTTCATAGCATTCAGGAACTTCCTATAGACAATAAAATTGCTATTAAAATTTCAATAAATCAGCAAATGAAACAACCAGATCTCATGGGTGGCAAAGCGGAGTGGCCATCGGCCGCTAGCGGCATTATTGTGACAACTCAGCTCCTGATATAAACCGGTGCAATGCCACAGAGGCATCAATAAACAAGAGCAGAGCCTATGAAAAAAAACCCAGCGTAGGACATCACGGGTAATTATAACAGTTAACAAATTTAAGCCATGAAATATGATACTTAAAAATAAATAACCTACGGTAAATTCAAGGTCTTATAGATGTCTTTAGCCAATTTATTTTGTAAAGGGGGATTGGAGCTCAGGTGTACGTTCGCATGGGGAGGGTGACGAGGGTCCACAAAATATACGCGGTGCAACAGGAGAGGGGCTAGAAAATACAATTATGTGGATGCGCCATCACTGACTGTAGGCCTAATTAATTTAACTCGGTAAAAATATAAAATGTCATACTTATTGAAAATGAACATATCTGGAAGCCAAAGCATGGCAGATGGAACAATGACCGACTGAAGTCCCTCGAATTTCTCCGGTTTCCAGCTCAGCGTTTCGTCAAACCATTCCTAAATAAAGAAACTTCGCATTCTACAGAAGCACAATGACATTAACCTACCGGTGTATTATATATGTCACCAGACAAGCTGTACTGGCTGCCAGTGGTGGACAGAATTAAAGTCCCTCGACGCATCCACTACAAAATCATGTCTCTCACCTACAACGCATTTCAAACCTCTCGATCCTCTTACATTCGTCAACTACTTACAATCCAACCGCGCGGATCAACTCGCTCATCGTCATATATTTCTCTATCTCGACCTCCAGTCTCTTCGTCTCTGAAATTCTGCAATCGCACCTTAGTCTATGCTGCACCAACCTTTTGGAACGAACTCTCAACAGAACTACGCCAGTTTGCTCAACCCCACATGTCACCTCCGCATTTAACCTCTCCTCCGCTTTCGCTATCCAACTTTTCACTTACGACTGAAAACCGAACTCTTCAAGATGTTCTATCCAGATTCTTATCCTGCGCCACCACATCACCGACTTCCACTGTGGTACCATTGTGTCTCCTTGGCTTGAAATCAGTATTTCGACCTGGCACCGGAAAGAAATGAGAGGCCTGGCTATTCGGTGAATAAGCTGGTCTGCTGGCGAGGTTTTTGTGGGCTCTGATAAATTTTCTAAGATTTACATTTATGTTAGATCTGTACATTAGCTTCGATTAGCGCCTTCTTGGGTTTCTTGGAGGGCACTCTATAAGTGTTCATATACATACATACATGTGTCGGTATTATATCAGCATAAAAAACATCTGGCATGTGTTCGAAGTTCTATAGGCTACGTGCCTATAGAACTTCGAACACATGCCTACAACAAAGAAGAAGCATAAGGAGAAAGTTTGCACCTGATAATTTATAAAGCGCTTCTCATAGCGTAAGACCTTCAGCAGCGCTCCCAGGAAAAGTACCCTAGAGAAAACGAACGCTTTGAGGCGAGAGGTGAGAGAAAGAGGTAGGTTTGGCGCCAGAGAACATGGAAGAGAAGAGGGAAAAGGGATATCACTTAAGACTGTCTTGCTGCAAGAGGCTCGCATGCCTATATTACATTAGCATACAATCGCTGAGTGTAGGACAATTGCCCCCGCCCTCGGACAATTGCCCCACCAGATTTTGGCTAGGACATTTGCCCCGTACCCGGGACAATTGCCCCTATACGTATATATGCATGTATGTACGTGCACACGTATACATGCATACATGTATGTGTGCATACGTGCATGTATGTATGTAAGCGAATATATATATATGTATGTACGTGTTCATTTATGTACGTACGTATGCCACGCATATGTATACATGCATGCATACATGCATGTATATGTATGCATATATTGTATACATGCATACACATACATAAGTACGTACGTACTGTGTTGAACGCCGGTTGGAGCCGGCATTGGGCATTCACGTGTCAACACCGGTTTGGCGAACGCCCTGGGAAAACCTTTAATCCTTCCCGTTATCTCCTGGTACTCCGGCAGGCCGAGCTCCGAGGTTTTCACCGTCTTCTTATTCGTCCGCGGAGTAGGACCTGCTCGGTCTGGCGTAGGCTTTCGAGAGTGCTACGAATTCGAAAGTCACTAGGCTAGAGACGAAATCAATCGTTGTTCGACAAATATACTTTATTATTAACTAAATCAGCATCGAAGTCAACACAACGAATCAGCCTATTGTTAAGTTCCGATCTTCTGTGTGGTCTCCTTTGCTCAACTCTGCGCTCCTTGTATAGCCTCAGGGAGCTCCCAATGGGAGCGAAAAGACTCCCACAGAGGGAGCGAAAATGCATACGTAGTCAACAAGACTCTCAGTACAGGAGAACCATTTTCAAGTACTCAGTCTATAGTGCACTTAGCACCTTGAACCAGGTGTCTGATAACCGCTTCCTGTTCATATAGAATCACAGAAGAGCCCTCTCTTGTTACTGTTTCATAACAGTGATCCCTATGGCAAAACCACAAAATCTGACGGGGCCTAACCGGGCTTGAAAAGCTAAAGAGCGCTTAGCCTGGGCACAGCGAGAGGATCCCCACCTCAGCATAGTGAGTCCTAGGTAGAAGACGAAGCCAAGTCCCCAGATTTATTGCGGAACGCTGCGGAACCGGCCACTCGACCACATCGCGGATTTTCGCATTATCTACAGATTATCTATTTGGGGTTACCACATGACCAAGGAAATTAACGGTCTTACGCAGCATATGGCATTTGCTCGGCTTTAACTTAAGATTAGCTCCCCACTGGTGTTCAAACACCAATCGAAATCGGACAGATGTTGCTCGGGGGTTCTCGCAAAAATATTTACATCGTCCAAGTACACTAGATATGCCAATTATTAAGTCCGGACAGGACGATGTCCATAAGCCTCTGAAATGTGGCGGGCGCGTTACAGAGCCCAAAGGGCGTCACTTTCCAACGGAATGTACCCCTACGAGTTACGAACGCCGTGTTATCAGCGTCCTTCGGGTCCACAGCCACTTGATGGTAACCGCTACGAAGGCCCAGCGTGCTGAACCACCCACGGTCTGCTAAGGCATCCAGGCACTCGTCTATCCGGGGAAACGGGTACGAGTCCTTTCTCGTCCGTTCGTTTAATTGTCGATAGTCTATGCAAAAGCGCAAGGACCCGTCCTTTTTACGGGCAAACACCACTTTAGACGACCATTCACTAGCAGCAGGTTCTATTCACTCGGGCGCCAGAAAATTATTCAACTGCTCATCGATCGCCACTCGATGGGGTAACGGCTGTATACGTAGGGGATGCCTCATAGGGGTGCATTGCCCGTGGCAATCCCATGTTTCAGGACTGACGTCCTTCCAAGATCTAATTTCCCTTCAGAAAAGACATCGTTAAACTCCCGCAGCAGTTCACCCAATTGCCCAAGGATATCAAACGTCACCTCCTCCGGAAGGTCGGACAGTATGCCCTCGCACGACGACGCTTGGCCGCCCGGCGCTCAACTGTCATCGGCCGCCGGATTCACCTCGACCTCCACTGGGTGAAGCCCCGCGATTACCTAATCCTTACCTAAGTGGACAGGGTTATAACTTAAATTAACTACTCTCAGTCAGACGGCGTGGATCGCCGATATTAGGTCCCCGTTCGTCCTCTTCGATCGTTACCAGCAGGACGAACGCCCAGGTCGCTCGCCGGAGTAGTTCGGCTGTTCAGCTCCTGGAGTTTTCGGTCGAACTTGGGCTCCAAGTCCGTTGCCAGTGTCTCTGTTTTTCCTGTTGCGTGGTCAGGATGCGCTCCAGCCTGGCATCGGTCTCTTGAGTCCCACGAACCCGGTTCGACGGTCGCCTTCGGTCGTCCGAATTCATCGTCGCCTGATAGGCTTCCAAACGAAGCGCTGTGTAATATGCCTCGTCCAGAGTCTTGGGCTCTCGCTACCGTACCTTGGGCGAGATCTCCCGGTGTCTCGTGGCCTCCAGGAAAGCGTCCTTCGCGATGATCTTGGTCGTCTCGTTGGATGACACGGGGTAGGCGAGGACGACCAGCGACGTATTTCATGCATCAGGGTCGCTCAGGCTTTCTTTCGTTCGTTGACGTCGGTAGTAGAGTTGGGTGCAGAAGGTTTCGGATTGTCCTCCCGTCCCCTACCGCTGGCGCAACCGCTCGACAAGCTTCTCGTCGGTCACGTCCTGCCGAGCCCCAAAGTCCCACAGCAGCTGGGTCCCGGCCTTCTCCAGAGCGCAGCTTAGATGATCGACCAGGTCCACTGCGGTCCATCCATATTGGCGCACACCTCCAACTGGGCCAAGAATAATTCGAGCGACCCAATCCCGTCGAACTTGCCAGGCTTCATCTGCGACGGTCGATCCCGGAGCAGACCCTTGATGCCCTCCAGCAGCTTCGGCATCAAAGTTTGTTCATCCGTTTTTCCGGCGGTCCCGACTTCATAGGCCTGAGACAATCGAAGTCCATGCTCTCCAGTAAACAACAGACACATTGCCTGTTGGGGCGCAGCTTATGGTTATGAAACCAACCACAACCATACATCCAAACTGCTCAATTGCGCCTAAGCTCAGTACCGTAGTGTATATCCCATATAGCTGCCACATCGATTTACATCTACCCTCAACCATCAAATTACCAAACGACAACAGTATCAACACATCTTCGGTTAGATAACAGCACGTAATTGCCACAACCATGTCATCCATTCCTTCCAACATTCTGTCAAACGACATGCACCTTAAACTCATTGAATGCACTGCGTCCAGAGCACACTCATCATGTTCACTCACATCCATAGGCAACTGTGGGGACAAAATCGCTTGATTAACCATGCCAACAAGTGCACTACAGATCTCAGACAAGTCAACACGGGAAACTTGTTTCTTGCACCATCAGGTTTAGGATCGATTAGAATCGTTGCATTCCAAGTGCTAACCGACTCCTCGACGAGCCCCACACTGAGTAATTGCGACAACTCATTACCAACCCATATCAACTTATCAGGGTGTAAACGATATGGAGCCTGTAGCTTAGGTTGCGTACCAGGCATCAATTGTATGTCATGACAAATGAGCTTACTGCGATCTGGTTTATTGCTAAACAGTCTGAACCTGTGAAAACAACCTTGACAACTTTGTCGCTGTTCACAATTCAAATCATTCAAATCAAAATCAGTACAAGTGTCTCGATGTAAAGTCTAAACCTCAACATGATTTGACACAAGATTAATGCCGTTACAGGTTGTAGCGTCAAAGCCTCACGACTTTTCACAACAGTATCACAAGTACTATCATTATGATGTAACGTGAAAGCCTCGCGACTTGACACAACAGTATCACAAGAACTATTGACATGTTTTATTGTCAAAGCCTGACGACTTGACACAACATTGACTTCACCTGAAGGTTCAGGTACAACATCTCTTGAGACGTTCATTGTTCATTGTGAGGCGCTGAAACACCTAGCCCACAATCGGAAGGCAAAATCGGAAGGTCAATTAGAGGCGCTCTCCCCTTCTTAGCCCCTTGCTCAATCTTTGGCAAATGTCGCATGAACGACAATATTGTCGCACCACCGCGAACATAGAACGCCACCACAAATGCTGAAGCAGCCAATCAAAAGTTTTCTTTGTACCCAAGTGTGCACTATTAATTGAATCATGCGCGACCAAAAGTAACTTTGACCTAAGCATACTAGGCACCACAATTTACGTTGACCATACGCCGGCAGGTGTACAACGGCCAGTAAAACGACGCGTTAACACACCAGTGCATAACTCGTAGAAGCAACGCTCCCCTTCAAAGGCTTGGCTACTTGCTAGGATAAACAATTTATCTAGCGACACATCAGCGTTCTGTAAATTTATCAACTCTGACCGAGACACAATTAATCCCGTTTCAACAAGAATCGAAACGTCAGAGAATCAGTCTGAAACGCCGTCTAACAAATTGCCTTCGCGCTCCAGTGCCCTCAACCGTTCCGCGTGAGCAGTCACAGCGGACTGATCACCTGCTTCCTGTACCTGTCTCGCAGTCTGCGCTCGTATCAAGACCCCGGCATGTAGAAGTACGTTACCGACTAGGACATCGATTCCACTGGGTAGAGAATCCACCAAGCCACACAGTACCGGGTAAAGACTCATTTACAGAGGCCGATCGAATCTTAATCTGCACAAGCGGGATTTCTTGCGTCTGTCCAAACACTTCTTGTATCAAACGAGTGTATGGGGTAAAAATCATTTCACTTGGTGCAATTTTTTCCTTAGTACAATATCTACAAAACCGTCTGAAGGCTTGCACTGTCATGCAAAACAACGAGTGTACGACTCGACCCATCAAGCTTAATTGAGTCAACGGTAGAGCAATATGGTTTGTACAGCTCATGTACCTCTAAAAACTTAACCACCTCTTGCACAACAGGTGCACGCTTCTGGCTTAACAACTGTACAAGCCGCAGAAACCTAGCCGCGTTTAGCTGTGTATCCCTGCCCTGTCTACTTTGTAAAGTTCTGCACACGGAAACTACATGCCCCGTCTTTTTACAGTAAGCGCATACCTTCTTGTCTGACAACGCCTTCGGAAAACCAAATTTCTTTTTGCTGAAATTTATCAGGCCTCAAATTTTTCTTAAGAGTCTGAATTTTCGAATTTGAACCCTTCCGTGAATAAGACTTGTCCCACGAAACTCTCTCCAATTTGAATGGCTTATACATCACGGCAAATTCATCTGCCAAAACTGCAGCAGCTGCTGCCATAGTAGTCAACTACCCACCTATGTAATTCCGTAGGCAGACAATTTACAAATTGTTTCAACTTAACTATGTCCTTCATGCGTTCTAAATCATGGAATGCTGCTTCTCCCTCCATCCAACTTTTGAATGGGAACGAGAGTCTAAACCCATAATTTGCATAGGTTTCTCCACTAATCTTCAGTAGCGACCGAAATCGTTTTCGATAAAATTCCAGAACTCGAGCATGGGCGAGTAACAAATCAAGCTCCCGGAAATCGTAGTCTCTGCAGCCCTCAACATTGAGTTCAGAAAACACTTTCAGTGCTTTGCCAGTTAACTGCGTGTGGATTAACGTGGTCCACTTGTCTATTGGATAATTATGAATAAGCATTGCTTTTTCAAAAGCTTGCAAATAATTATCTATATCGACGTCATCAAAACGCGGTACGAATTTTACAGCGGTATCAATACGAAAGGTATCATGCGGAGTGACTGAATCAGGAATGTTCATTGACAAACGCTTAAGACTCAACTCACACTGCCGCACCTTTTCGCGTTCCTTACTGTATCTCCTCCTCACTTTCTTCTCTCGCAATCTGCTCCTTTTTCTCATCCAAAGCCATGCGCAGTTTCCGTTCCTCCAAATCAGCTGCGAACTTCGCTTGCTCCAACTGTAACGCACGTTCCGCTATGTTTGTCTCAGTCTGCTTCTCCAGAGCTAAGGTCTTCTCCCCATTTTCGTCAGCTAAAGCGTTCTCTCTCTTGTCCTCAGCCAAAGTCTCCGCCTATTCTATCTCCTTTCCTCAACTAAAGCTTTCTCGCGCCTTTCCTCAACCAAAGCTTCAAGTTTTAGCTTCGCCAACTCAAACTGTCGCTCTCTCTCGGCCTTTTATGTTTAAGTTGACGATCAAAAACCTCAACTTCTTTCATCGCTTTGAGCTCCAAAGCCTTAGCCTTTAATGTCAGCTTCTCTTTCGCACTCTTAGCCTGTTCCAACATTTTAGCCAAAAGTAACTGAACTTTCGCTAATCATTTTATCTCAGTCTATACACACATATTCTCCAATTCAGTCCTCAGGTCTTCCTCAGGCATATCAAATACGTCCTCGACCTAAAAGGTTTCGTCGCTTAGGGCGACTCGTTTGTTATTGGGAGGGGGGGCCTAGTAAGCGGGGCTTAAGCCCTTTTGGGCTACCCTATTTGAGCCATTGGTTCGACATTTTCTTGTATATATGTTGAGTTTTCATATACCTTGGTGTCAATAAAAACAACTTGACTCCATTTTCACGGAAAATTTAGAAAATTAGCGCCACCCTTACTAACCTCCAATTTTGAGTATGAATTAACAGTATGTGTAATTTAACCGCTACTACATTCCACTCAAGGACTGAAAAATTTCACGACCGTTAAATAAAGGGGCGCTACTGAGACTCACGAACGTGAACAAGGTTCAACGTCGCTACAGAAAACTCATGGTCGTGCAAACGAATTACATCCGTTACAGCACACTCACGTGTCTCGTATGTTAACAAGAACACGCAACAGGAACTCGCAGACACCGAATAATTACGTACGCATCGTTACAGAAGCAAAGTCAGACTCTCACTGAGACTCCACTAGCGTTGTGTGTAATAGTAAATTGGCAACTGCGCAATAAACTAAATCGACCAGATGAAGAACTCCGTTGCTGCCAGCAACACCTGAAAAGTTCACAACTGAACGAAGCCGCAACTTGTTGCATACTGTTAATTAAAGAAATCGTTGTGTAGGTTTGATTCGAAAATGTATTTAACAAAACATGAGAGGTCCGAGTTAAACGAAAAAACTACACGAACACTTAACTTCGAATTCAGAAGCACAGCGTATGATGTCAACGAGACGGAAGTCGAAGGCATACAACGCAGCAAGCAGTTCGAACGCCAGTGAAGAAACAGCGTCAGGAGAAGCAGCACAAACTTCGTCATAAGCTAGCTTAACTACCCAACAGCGTTGGCTTTCAAAATACGCAAAGTGAGATTACCATCTCAAGACATGCAGGACATAACTAAACAACAACCAAGCACCCACTGATTACTCCTATTGAGCGTCAGCTAATAAAGGTAAAGCCACTCCTTAAAGTTAACCACTCCTATGTATCCCCTAAAGGTAAATGAATATTTAAAGACAGGAGATCAATTGAAGGCAGTACCTTCGTCCAATACCCCAGTGAATACAAAGAGAGTAGAACACGTTATAAATATCGTGATCAGAAACCAACTAAATAAAGGACAATTATAATTCTCTGACAGTATGTAGGTATGTATGTATGTAATGTATGTATATATGTATGTATACATGTATGTATAGATGTATATATGTATGTATATATGTGTATATGTATGTATATATGTATATATATGTATGTATTTATGTATGTATGTATATATATATATATATATGTATGTATGAATGTCTGTGAGGCAGTTGTCCGTGGGGCAGTTGTCCGTTCCCCACAATAGCCATAGAGACTACCATGTAGACAAAGGATCTGGATTTAGCTATTATGGTCCAATCACGAGAAGCCTAGAAGTCAAACCGGTCTGAGAATCTAAGAGGACACAAAGACGAGGCAGAAATGAAACGGCAAGTTAGGCGAGAAAGACAGACTTAGAGCAAGAAACCCAGCAGTGATTTAAATAATTATAGTTAAATTTAATTGAATGCGCGCAGAGGGAGGCACCAATTAAGTTGAGACGTTAGCATGCCGCAGATGAAAGCCCTAGAATTGAAAGCCTCATAGGTGAAAGCCCAATTAGACCTATAGGCGAACATCCCAACAGTGCAAGCCCTGGAAGTTGAAGCCGCTAGAGGTTAAAGCCCCGGGCTAGATGTGAAAGCTTCCAGAGGTCAATCAACCGTAGGTGAATGAATATGCCGCAGGATCGATTCACATGAGAATGCTTTGCGCTATCCAATAAAATCGTCAAGACCTAGAATATAGCAAATTTATTTGCCTTACTTCATAAATCCATAGCTGTGTGACAAGAGTTTGATTTTTTTCCACCTGTACGAAACATCAAAACAGGTTTTGCAATTAGCTTCATAAAGTGATTAAAGTCACATACCAACACATACCAACACGATTAAAATTATTGTTGCACTTGCACTATAATCTGTTATCAGCAAAAGCACATTTATTTCTTGAATAAACTACTTTCAAATGCTATCGGATATAAACTCAAACCGCCGTGAGGCAATTACCAATACGTTAGCAAAAGAAGTCAAAACCACAAGAAGATCTAAACCAACCACAACTTCAAAAGACATACATACATACATACATGCATACGTGCGTGCGTGCGTGCGTACGTACGAACATAAATAAATGCATACATACATACATGTATTGTACGTAAGTAGGTATAAAACGCGCTTTCTGGGAAAATTGACCATAACATAGCTCAAAATCACCCGCCTAATAGGTTACAAAAAGTATTTTTAACCCATAACCAGGCTAAAAATAACCAATTCCTACACAAACCTAAACCCCTAGGTCAAACATCAACCAACAGACTAAGAAAAACGCCAGGAAATTTCCGATAGTTTCGATGATGAGTCATCACGTGACCACCAAGTCTTCGTTATCAACCTAGGAATTAAAATGACTCAGGATGACCCAACCATTTTACCAGCGACTTGTTTCCCCGTTTCCTGATAACTTTTTCTATTCCAAATATTTCTTGAGTAGTCTTCTGTAGCTCCTGTTCGTAAAATGAGCCCTGTATTTCCTCACTATTATAATCAGTGTTCTTATAAGTTGGTGGATCCGTGTATTGAATCTTTGAAATTGTGAAGATCTCTTCCGTCCATCTCGGTGTAAAACCTTTTTCAGAGATGTTCTTCTTCTTCGTTATTCTAACTTTATCACCGATAGAAAACCTGGGTATAATAGGTTCCGAGATCTCATCGCCGTATAAGTTCATCCAAACTACCTTTTCATTCATTTTCAAACTAGCTTTAGAGGGTGTCATTTTAATGGAAGAATGCCTAGTTTCATTATAATTACTAACCATTTCATCCAACACATCGATATATCGTCTAGTTGAATTAGCTGTAAAATACTTAAACATATTTTCCCGCATTGTTCTATTCCAAAGCTCAACAACGCACGACTTTTCTTCGTTCTCCGTAGAATACAACTCGACTAATATTTTAACGTCTTTATTATAAAATTCTTTACCTTTATCCACCCAAACCTTGCCTGGTCTTCTACCACTCTCGAATATTTTCACGAAGCCACTAGCCGTTGATTTTCCACTCTTATCATTTAATGGTACGATCCAACCGTACTTGAAAAACACATCTATTACGGTTAGTAAGTATTTCACGCCATCGTTATCTTTAGCAAAAGCCTGCATATCGACTAAATCAGCAGCCCATATTTCATCTATTCCACCAACGTACACCTTCCTCTTCCTAAAACGTCTTACTACGGGTTTATGTAACTCCTCAGCTAGTTCATCGGTCCATTGTAATTTTAGGCTTTTTTTAAACCTAACCCGAGACTAGCTTTGGTAGATAATATACGTTTGACAAGACTTCTTTCTATACGCTCTCGTAAGCTAGGATTAGGAATATTATTCAACTCATTAACCATCACTCTATCGGCGACATTCCTAGAGGCTGTATCGGAGTGCTGACCGTAAGCTAAATTGTGATGATATGCAGCGTTGTCGACTCTATTTACGGGCTTCGACCAATCCTTAGGAGTTCCATCGGAATTCAGCCTCAAATCAAGTCTTGTACCAGGACCAGTAAACGAATGTCCCGGCAAGTGCATCTCACCTGGATATTTAGCCCACAGCAGCTTAATACTGCTGGCACCCGAATTTAAAGATCCAACTAAATCACCCCCTTCAGAAGACTTCACGAATTGTGTCTTTGTCTTTCCACATATATCACATGTGCCTCTAAGCATTGACCTTCCGTTCTTCTTTGTAACATTCTGGATATTTTTAGTTTCAGTAGGAGTTTTACACTTTACGCAATACATCCTTTTTAAATACAATTAGATAAATTTAAAATGGAAGTCAAAGATTTATCGTCGAACGACGTATTATCTAAGAGATTCAATAATCCTCTTTTACATAGAAGTATAAGAGGGTTAATCGTAGGAAAGTCTGGATGCGGTCAGACGACTCTATTGTTGAACCTACTTCTAAGACCAGGATGGCTAGACTACGACAATCTACAAGTATTCGGAAGATCTCTCTTTCAACCACAGTATAAAGTACTCAAGCAAGCATTTGAAGAAAAAATACCGAAAGAATCCATCATCGGGCTATTCAATTGCCAAGACGAGAACATGAGACTAAATGTTCCGCCGACCTTAGTAGTTGATGCAATGGCTAAACACTTGTATAAAAAAATCTGATATCTGCTGTAAGATCTTCGAATCGTCTGAAGACGTGCCAGATCAGAGAGACTTGAACCGTGATAAGAAAAACTTGATGATTTTCGATGATTTACAGTTAGAAAAGCAAAACAAATGTGAGACCTACTACATCCGATGAGGGCATAGTAACGTTGACTGCTTCTATCTCGCTCAAAATTATTTCAAACTACCTAGACAAAGTTTCGCTCCATCTGGAATTGATAGAAGCGGTTTGCCGCCTGCTAGCGATACCGTTACAGGAGTCATGGAAGAAATTTTACTCGATATTAAGAATTTTAGAGATCTTGGAACTGTCACCATAAACGACGAGGACTCAGTATGTTATGTCGATTACCGCGTCAACGAATAAAACTTGAATTCCATTTTAAAACTATTCTATGATATTATAAAATGGAATTGAACAAAGCAAACACCTATCGCCTTCAGAAAATATCTGAAATTCAACCTGAAATCTAACGAGAACGTGAAAAGAGAGAAATAATCTGTAAAAAAGATCAAAAGAGTGTTAAAGTAGTCGATGCGTTGGGGGGTTGTTTGCCCTTACATCTTCTGGACTCGGTGTATTTCTAAGTACCGTCGTAGCCGCACCAGCTGCTACAGTAGTGGTAGCTTTATCCGCTGAAGCTGGAGCATTGTGTTTGATAGGAAACCAAATCCGCCGAATATTATCGCTGCGGCAAGAAAAACATGCAAAGATCAGGACTATAGCCGAAGGGTAACTCAATTCGATCAGCGACCTTGTTTCGAAAGCTTTAGATGATAATAATATCTCAGACTTGGAATATTCTGTTATTCTAAGGGAATTCGAGAAATTTAATGAAACGAAGGAACAGGTTAGAAGTAAAAGCAATGTCAACATAGATGAAGCGACGAAACAATCGTTCATTAGGGAAGAGGCATTCAAAAACGTATTGAACACAAAGTGAACGTAAATTTACGTTTTATGTTTTATGTTTTACGTTTACATATTATGTTTCCAAGTTAAAAATGTCGTTTCTAAAAATCGAAGACCCAGCCAAACGTGATTTTGTCGTTGAGAACTGTCTCAAGATGAAGCAAAATATTAGACAAGACTCGTTATTCGAGAAAATAGGGGACATTGGACTTCAGCGAGAATAGATTAAGGCGTACAAACCGATAATCGACTCGCAGCCTGGAATAACCAAAGAATTAGGTACTATAAAAGAGAACTCTATGGCGACAACTGCCGCGCTTCGAGCATTACCAGCATCGATATCGACATCGTTGAAAGCGATTCAATTCCCACAATATCCCTCAATAGAAGGACGATCCCGTTTCAGATACTAGAATTTTGGAATTAGGTGATATAGCAATAAAATATTTAAAAGAATACGCTACAAACAAGAAGTCGACGGATACGACCTTCGGAATATACTCTAAAGATGGTCGATTTCACATCGGGGACAGACCAATCACGATCGAAGGTGATGATATAACTATCAGAGATGTTACCTATAAGGGAAATCTGGGACTTTGGGAGTTATTGACAAGGGCAAAACCAGACAAGACGATATACGACATAAACGGTCTCAAAGACTTGAGTGAGATTTTGACTGTGACAAACGCAATCCGTCAACCTGAGAATCCGAACAAACCCAAGTCATCTAGAAGCGAAAAATATAGGAAAATCATTAAGCCGATATGGGAAGGGAGGTTCTCAATGGGCGAAGAAGTCGTAGTTCTTCCGCAAGATCCTAATGCGCTAGTGTATATGTTAACTCTTCGATTTGCCAGCTTCAGAGCGGAAAATGCAGGATTAAGAAACGAGATAGTCGGTATCTGTGATGAGTTACTTCGACAAAATGCGATAAATGCGTTAGAGTATAAAAATTTAATGATACAAATATAAAATGATTGTCGTAACTAAGAGAAGATTTACTAAAAGATACGTCGTAGGAGGCGCTGGAATATTTGATACGATATCAGGATTTTTAAAAAGAATGTTATCTTCGAATGCGGCGAGACAGGTAGCAACAACGCATTAAGTGCTGGGAAAGACGCTGCAACGGAGTATGAAAAAAAGGCCATAGATGTTGGTAAGACCACTGCTATCAATGCTGGAAAGCGATTCATAGATAAAGCAGCGGCAAAGATGTTTAATCCACCACCACCGCAATCAGCCGTACTCAGCCAACAGAGCAAGGACGCGTTAAAGAGTTTAATATCCTCCGATGGAAATACGATACTTAGTCGAGGTAGCGAGGAGGCGTTAAAGGGTTTAATATCTCCCCATGGAAAAACGAATATAAATAATTTACTATCGGGTAACGGTGGCGCCGTGTCGATCCAAGATCTGGTGCGTGGATCTGGAATGAAGTTGGCTTAAAATATTTTATTGCCATATAAAAAAAATGCAGTCAGATATTCTAAGATTTACTGAAAATACTATCATAGACGAGGGAGTTGAAAGTACGAATGGCACGAGTACGAGACGGTAGCGGGGACGAATCTGAACTGCCCTGGGGAAATTCGCATAAATATCGAACTTCAAGATCTTTTCAGCCACCCCTCCGAGTCATACCTGCTTATCGAAGGTAGACTGACTAAAGCAGATGGAACAGATTACGCTAATGCCGATGCTGTGGCTATTACCAACAACGGACTCGTGCATCTTTTCAGCCAAATATCGTATTCCCTGCCGAATCAAGACATCGAAAGCGTGTTTCATCAGCTAGGGTTGCTGAAATATCGCAACGACTTCGCTGTCGCACAAGGACTTAACCAATTATGGACAAAAGACACAACCGCGACTACCGTTATAGCCGACAACTCTGGATTCGCGATCAGACAGGCATATCTCATTCAGAAACCAACTGCCAAGGGCACATTTAGCTTCATAGTACCTCTGAAGCACATTTTTGGATTCTGTGAGGATCACGATAAGGTAGTCTACGGCTTGAAGCAGACTTTGACGCTCGTTCGCAAATCCGACATCGACGCCGTCTTCAGGTTGGCCGCTGCAGCGGCTGGCAAAGTCAACATCAATAAAATTTCGTGGTTTATGCCGCATGTTATTCCGTCCGACATGGAAAGAATGCAGCTGCATAATACGATCGAATCAAAGGCAACATTACCAGTAGCCTATCGAGCTCGTCTTTGCGATACCGTAGCGGTCACTCGATCTACAACATTCAGTTGGCGTCTTAGCGTAAAGACAGCTCCAGAAAAACCGAGGTGTATTATTGTTGGATTTCAAACGAATCAAAGCCTTAGTCAAGAAGCTAATCCATCAATTTTCGATCATTGCGATATTAAGAACATGTATGTGATGATGAGGTTAGAATATCAGTAAATACTATTCCATCGTTACTAGCTTGAACCTTCCATCGAACAATATATTCGACATCAGAACGGCCTGCAACGATATAAAATCCTGACAATGACAGAAGAATGTGGTACTTCATCTGAATCCAAGCATTAGCGGTTATTTCGGAGACCCAAATGTCGGGGTAGTGAGAAGCGTTTTGAAAACCCCTCCATGGACCGAACTCATGCCCAAGCACACTGTGATAATCGCTAGCACTAGCTTCGTAAGTTAAACCGTTTATTATCGTTGTATCAGAAGTCATGGTTGGAGTCGCTGTCACGAGTGCTCTCAGGTAATCGCTGGTAGAATTATTCGTTATCGCTTGGTTGACTAAGGCTTCGACTTGTCCGAAGCTCGCAGCCTGGCTGGCTAAGACTGGTGGTGAATGTCAGTCGGAAAACCTTTTATCGAGTGACCATTCATATTTAAATCACCCTCCATTGCGTTCGTTCCATCTCTTTTTAGAAATGTATTACTCGCTTGAGATAGAGTAACACCTCCAGAAATTATTCTTTGAGTTGATCCAGCATCAGTTCACCCAAATTTATCAACAGGCATCTTACTTTATATATATATATATATATATTATTTAATACAATTCGTTTACGACTCCTTGAAATTTACATCCATCGTTGATCGTCTTCCTCAATACATACAAACATAAATGACCGCAAAACACTTGGTCGTCTGGTTGTATTCGTTCGCTGTTGTAGAATAGCGGCCTTTGTAGATACACGGTGATTCATTAAAAAACGTACCCCTAGATATTTAATTGTAACTCCGTCAAATATCGGTTTATGTCAAAAAAATTTTAAGTGAACATAGAGGAATCAGTTCTGAATAGGAAGAAAGTTACAGTTTATGTTCAAATTGACCCCCTCGGGCAGTAACACACGCGCGAAGACGCCTACGCCACTGCCTGACTGACTCATCAATGATGCGCTGATCCATTTCATCCCATACCTCCACAATTCGGTGACGCAACTCGTCGACATCATGTATTCGATTTCTGTAGACTTTTTCCTGCATGACGCTCCATATCTTATAGTCCACTGGATTCAAATCAGGGCTATTAGGTGGCCAGTAATTAGGCGGGATGAAATCAGGTGTTTCAGTTTCGAGTAACGCAACGGTCTCCCGAGCTCTGTGCGCAGGAGCGCTATCCTGCTGGAAGATGAAATACTCCGTTATCTCACGAATGTCAGGCAAGAGATCCTGCATTAGTAGAACATCTCTGTAATATTGTCCATTAATCTTAACACCTGGTTCGATGAAATGGATGTTCGTACGACCGAGTGCAGATACCCCGACAGATACCATAAGGGACTTGCTGAAAGTTGGTCGAGTCCGCAAAAGACGATTTGCTGGAACGTCTCTCTTCCTTGTACCGGCTGAGACATAAATACGATCATTCTGACTGTTACTGGGTGCTGCCACAGTAAACAATTTCTCATCAGTAAACCAAATGAAATTCACTAAGCTTGCAGGATACAACCTCAGTAGCTGACGGGAACGTGTCAATCTTGCTTGCTTGTTGGCTGCTGTGAGTTCTTGAGCGTGTCGTTTCTTTAAACATCGCAAATGTAAATCATTCTTGACAATTCTCCAAACTGATGTCTGACTGATTCCTATTTCTCGAGCAATTTGTCTCTGTGTGCGATGCGTTTGCGGCATATCTTCCTGGCTGAGCACCAGCGATTCAACCTTTTCAGCATTGTCGGTTGTTGCTGCCGTACGCGGGCGGCCGCTGCCTGGTCGACGATGGAAAGACCCAGTTTTGTCGATCTTTGAAAGTAACGCATTTAATCCACCAAGAGTCCACTCTTTATCAGGAAATTTCTTTAGAAAACGTTTTGCACTGTACTTTTTATTCTTTCGTAAGAATGTAACAAATTGTTTATCCTCTTCGGTAAACACCATTTTTTCGCGATATTTTCGTGACGTCATTAGTTTCGTCAATCGCGTTACGTCATTTTAGCTTGGTGTGTCAAATGATTTATGTAGCACTTGAATAGAATATCAAGCATCATTATTCTGAAATTTCATTAAAATTAATGGTCATTTACCTGAGTTATGCTAACCTATGTAAGGTACGTTTTTTAATGAATCACCGTGTAGTTTATCAAATCAGCAGGAGGAGGAAGTCCGTAGCTAAATAAATAATTTTATCATTGGCGCGCTTGATCCAGCACGTCCAATGCGTTCCTTTACCGCCAGAATCGTCTAGATTAAGGATGCCACATTCGTTCGCTCTCGGCCTCTTCGGCAACTCGTCTCTTAGAAAAACTCCTCTGAAATTATTTATATTTAGTTTACTCGCCACTTCGATTAGATCAACGTTCGACAAAGCAATTAGGTAGTGTTACGCCTTCGACATCGATTAGTCTAGTGTTCATTTTATATTAGTGAATAATGTCCATATGCTAAAGTGTGGATTCCATCTTGCTGAATCACTCGTTTATCATCTTCCGCTGAGAGGGCTACCTTGTTTATTTCCTCGCTGTAGACATCGTGAAGATGCGATCGAATGACATTCATCTTTCTCAATTGTTCTCTCTTGGTGAACAAGCAGTCTTTGAAATCTTCGTCGGTGATTGATTTCTTAACGACATTCTTCCAGACACCTTTACATTTCTTGTGGTCTACTCCAGCCATCTTGTACGAATACAGTTTCGATCTTAAACCTACAAACTCTTCTATTTGTTTACCAGCTGCTTCATCTTTGAACATGCCAATGACCTTTTTGTTGATGCCAATTTCTATACCAGAGGGATGGTCTTTAGGATAGTCGCTGGTGTCGAACCTACTTCTAATGTCGGGTGCTATATCGGCGTAAAAGTCTTCGGTCTTAATTTCATAGGCCAAATAATCTGTATCTGTAAAAAGTAACTTTGCTCTATCTTCAAACTTTTTCTTGATGTAATTATATTAAAATCGTACATTATAGTTTTACTGAAGTCTGTAATACACATACCAAGATATATAGGCTTGTTGTAACATGGCTTCGTCCGTTTCATGTGAATGGCGATTAGGTTTCGTCAAAAATAGTTCGAGTATCGTAACTCGTTCTCGCTGCTAGCTTGAGGGCTTGCTTCTCGGTGCAAACCAATTGTATGTCTACACGATTCTCAATATTCTCGGACGTCTTACCAAACACATTATTGTTCATAAGCTTGAACAAGTCTTTTTCGAAATCGTTGGTGGCTCTGGTCCTCAGATTAGTATTTAGATCTATATACTTTTTCAGCCAAGCAATTTCTTCAAATTTAATTCCGCGATGAATTTTCATTATCTTCAAACCCAAACTTTCATACTGCTTTAATTTTTCGTAATGGACTAAATACTTTACTTTATTACACAGGCTAAGAATGAGTTTTGACATATCCGATCCTTTAGCTTTTACACTCTCAGAAGCAAGATGATAGGCGTTGTGAAGATCGTGCAATTCTCTAGGATATTCCAAATCGACTTCTAATATACATGGCGAAGTTCTACAATCGTTTAGCTCATCGTTACCCATCCACTGGAACCAATGGATTGGTAGATTCTTACACATTGCCCACCCGTACAAGTTGTTCGCGTCTAAATAGGTTAGGAACGATGAAGGTTTGCTGCTGTCAAACATAGACATGTACTTATTGTTTGCTGTCCATAACGGTGTGAAATGGTGCTAACACCTCCCCTTATCCCATGCTTAACCATTAGTATCATATCATAGTCGCTCAACAACTCCAACTTTACTCCTGTCAACTTCAATGCGGCGTCCCAAGCAAGACCACGCGAAGTATAATACCAGGCGGGGTCTAGGCCATAGTTCTCACTGCATACATCTATAAAATTCTCAAATACATGATCAAGCAGGAGAACCTCCGTCACATTATATAAATCGTGGTATTCTCTCAACGTCTTGAATCCGAATTCTTTCTATACCATCTGTGCATGGTTTAGTCTTCGTCACTAATACCTGAGTCGTTAAGTATTGAGTAGAATGCTGACTTTGGTGGTAGTTCTGTTTCGTTCAGTCGCTCGACGGAATCAACATAATCGTAAGAATATGATCCTTTTCTAAGCAAGATATCGAGCTGATTACCAGAATAGTGTTTGTTTATATTCTTACACTGATCTTTGCTGAGGTTCTTCGATAAAGCGTCGAGACTCGATGTCATGAATCTAAAACTATCGATGAAACGTAATTCTCATTTAACTAATATTTCCTTATTTTCTTCATTTATAAATTTATCGACTACGATTTCTCTGCTAAACAAGATATACTTTTCTTCGTTGCTAGGAATGCAATGGTCTCTAACTTGATCTTTACCCAGTTCGCCTTCGCATATGTGACAAACGATAGCGGAATCGAATAGCGCCTGTTCTTTATTTCCGAATATCATTCTCTTTGGAAATTTAAATCGATCATAAATATCTTCTATATATCGTTGCTAGGAATGCAATTAATCTTGTCCTTATCATCGCCTCGTAATTTCTTTACGAATAGATGACTGTCGTAACCGGATAGATTATGGAACAATACTGCGAAAAACTTGGGAACTATATAATTTAGATTACAATTCTTATGAGCGGCGCCTCTATATTTTTAAGTTAAATGGCAATAGTCTCTAACTCGATCTTTACCCAGTTCGCCTTCGCATATGTGACAAACGATAGCGGAATCGAATAGCGCCAGTTCTTTCTTTCCGAATATCATTCTCTTTGGAAATTTAAATCGATCATAAATGTATTTTATATTATCTCTAAGAGTGTTTTCAAATATCTGAGCTACATCATTGTCTTCGATCTTTGCTGTGAAAGTTATGGGAGCTTGTGAATATAGGTCATCGTCAAAACATTTTATATAATAGCAGAAAGAACTTGGGACGTGTTTTTGATATCTGTTGGTGTAAGACAGGCTGAGATCTGGTTGACAAGTGTCTATAGGTTTAATGAAAGATTCGAAATCGGCGCACACGACAAAGGGAACTCTCATGTTTCTTTTATAATTTTTGAAATTCAACATAGTTCCTGGTTCTGGAAGTTCTATCTTCTGAGCGGTGTGTTGGGAACAATACGCGGTGGGCTTTTTAAATGACTCTAGCTCTCTATATCCTATCAAGCACCGCTTACAATAGTGCATCGAAGTGTATGAGTTTGCGTTATGAACCGCCATCAGTCTGTTGAAGTTCTCTTTTCAACAATAATGCTTCCTTTGTTCGTCAGATATGAGTAATAAGTCTACACTGATATCGCTCTCGTGCTTCGATAAATATAGTGGGAATAGGTAAACATCTTTCTCATGACCAAAAACATTAATACTAATATTATTATTTCTCTCAAACTTACTTATCACGTTAGCATTCGCTGCGACTGGGAATTCAATGCTGGACCAATCAAGTTCCTCAGACTGCTTCATTAATTCTTTCGTAATTCTTTCCGGATGCTCCTCAACTGGGTTTAAAGCTCTCGTTACACACCACTTGAAACATTCTGCGTCTTCGTTCTTCATATTAACAATAGCCTTATTTTTCGCTAGACATTTCGCTAGTGGTATGTAAGAACTAACCTTCAGCGGTTTATAAACGACCGTGTTGATTTCTAATTTTTGAACCGCTCTAAGTCTCCAGTTACTACCACGCATCTGGAAGGCAGCCATTGATTCTAACATTTTATCTTTCGCATTGTTGTAAATTTCGCTCGTATCGGTGAAGTCTAGAACTACCTCAGTTTTTGAAACGAACGGAAAATCCTCGGTATCTACTTGCCCGGATTTCATATCAACACGCTCCATTGTGCAGGTGAGGACAAAGTTGACCTTAGTCTGTCGATTTCTATACACAAGGTCTTCCAGTTGTGGTTGAGCTGCTTTGAGAAAAGATGTGGCGTCAATTCCGTTTGCGCCTTCGACCGTGTATTGTTTCGTGAAGCCCTTGATAGCTGCAGCCGTCTCTTTTATTTCGCGTGTTTTCATAAGAATTTTACTGAATTCACTTTGGCTTTCAGTGCTTCTATCTTCTCATTCAACTTTCTCTTTGGTTCTTCAGGTATGTACCCTTCAATCCACTTTGCGAACGTATTAATCCCGGACTTTGTATTATCAAGGACTTTTCGTATCGCTGAGACCGGTACGGGAGCAAGTGTTGGGATTCCAATCTCGGGAACGGGTGCGTCCAGCAAACTGGCATTGGATGAGATTGGCGCAAAATGTGAGTTGATGAGTGTTTGAGACACATTAGCTTTAATTTTAGCAATCAAATCCGCTTTACGCAGTATCGTATAACCAACCATACCTTTCTGTTTCGCAATTTTTCTTAGTTCGATCACAGTCTGCTTCGAGTATTCCATTTTATATCGGAGTGGCATTCCTTTAAGTCGAAGTGAGAAAATATTTTCATCCATTTTATATATGAGAGAATTTTTGTTTGTTTGTTGAACAATGACTCATCATCGAAACTGCTGACTCATCATCGAAACTGCTCACTCATCATCGAAACTGCTGACTCATCATCGAAACTATTGGAAATTTCCTGGCGTTTTTTTTAGTCTGTTGGTTGATTTTTGACCTAGGGCTTTTGGTTTGTGTAGGAATTGGTTATTTTTAACCTGGTTATAGGCTAAAAATACATTTTGTAACCTATTAGGTGGGAGATTTTGAGCTATGTTATGGTCAATTGTCCCAGATAGCACGTTTTATACCTACTTACGTATATATGTATGTATGTATGTACATATGTTCTATGCATGCATACATGCATGCATAGTAATATATGCGTGCATGCATGTATGTATGTATGTATGTATGTATGTATGTATGTATGTATGTATGTATGTATGTATGTATGTATGTATGTATGTATGTATGTATGTATGTATGTATGTATGTATGTATGTATGTGTGTATGCATGTCTGTATGTATGTGTGTATGTATGTATGTATGTACGTATGTATGGGGAACGGACAAAAGCCCCCCGGACAAAAGCCCCCCCCTTTTGGGTATGACATTTGCCCACCGGACAAAAGCCCCCCTAATGTAAAGTATGAACGGATGATGTCAAGTTATATATTTAACTGCCATTATGTAAAATATATGAGAATAAGCAACTAATTATTGTGTCGTCTAGGAGACAAAGTGAGTCATGTTCTGAATCTTTATTTATCTTGCTGGATGCATAGATATTGCAAACAGTCCGTGACACACCTTAATAAGCGGTGAAGGTCGTCGGCTAGTAAGCAGCTAGGCCTATAGTTGGTTAGCAAACTGTCAGTGACACGCAATAATCACTTCCCGTTAATAAATGAGATTGAGTGAATACCTCTATATAGATGACAATCTAAGAATATAAGCGGTGAAGGTCAGCTAGTATGCTTATAGTTGGTGACAGTCAGTCAGTGACACGCGATAATCATCTCTCTGAGAGTGGTTGAAGACCCCTATAGATGAAAATCTCAGAAATGTGCTTATAAAACGAAGACTTCTAACATGCACACCTCATATTACGAATCATTTCGTCTTCAAACTTTGCAGGTATTGGAACCAAAGCAATATGTCAACCCGCTAAAAATAGATATTGTACAGGTTTTACACTTAGCCGACATGAACACATCCATGCACACGTATATATTGTGCATTCAACCATGTATCATATGCACACACATACAAGCATGCATATATAATTTGGGCGAGCTTATGGTCTACACTGGGGGAGGCTTTTGTCCTAGTTGGGAAGGACTTTTGTACGGGGGGCTTTTGTCTGGGGGTTTTTGTCCTACACTCATGTATGTATGTATGTATGTATGTGTGTATGTATGTACATGTTTGTACGTTTTGCAATTCCGTGATTTCACACATATTTCCCTTAACCGTGTATTCCGAGTTATCTCGTCCTCGGGTATAAATGTCGTCTATGAACCGCAGAGCCCGAGTTTGTGTTTTTTTACTGCTGGTAAGCGTTGCTAATCGACAAGGTCATTATATTATACTGCGTAGGGAGGCTAAAGTATATATATATTATAAATATATATATATAAGTATATTTTATACACGAAGAATGATGTTGCATCCAGAGTGAAACATGTGCAGTTGCTGATAAAGTTCACAGAACGACTGTTGGAAAGGTATCCTATTCCAAATAACCTCAGCGCCGAGACTTGAATGACTTGATGTGGGTCTAATGTAATGTAATGGAACATTTATATAGCGCCACTCGATATCGGAGACCCTCATGACTCAACACATAGCAAAACGAAGAACAGGCCCCTCCGAAGGCAGTAGAAGGAATAGGAAGCAGCTCATCCCGAAGAAGAAGGGGGAGGCTGTTCCAGCCAGTAGGACCCACGTATGCGTCGCTCCTGGATTGAGCCGTTGCCGAGCGCATGCGGGGAACCGCCAGCAGTCCGCGGGAAGAAGAACAGAGGTAAGCCGCTGCAAATTGAGGAGGTCCTAGTGCAGAGAGCCAGAAGGTAGGCTGGGGCAGACCCAATGAGACAGTTACGCATCAACAGAAGGGTCTTGAAACGAATGCGTTAATGGGCAGGGAACCAGCGAAGATATTCATGAATGAAAGAAGAAATGAGAAATGTAAGCCCACTCTGTCTCACTGCCAAACATTTACCGATGTGCATACCAGCAAATTCAGTGAAACCTGAACCTACTCGAAGATGTTGCAGTCAACCATATTCGGGTGGTAAAATGTTTCATAAAAATCCAGATACTATTTGAAAGAGTATGATATGAGGTTTCGTGCCCCACCTTGCTTTTGTGTTTGCCCACACCAAATACAATTTGTAACTAGCAGGATCGAAGTCCGCATCACATGAGCGATGGCGGAGGACGTGGTTTATCCGCTGTAGCAAGGAGGGCGACAGCATAGAGTGTCTGGACTTGGAAGGACGTCGGAGGCCATCAACTACAGGGCGTAGAACGAGACGATCTTCGAGAACCAAGTCAACCTCTGTCCAGTTAATTTCTTAGCTACGTGTAGATAGATAGTTGTATTGTAATATTAACATATTTCTTTAAACATCAAGAAGCGTCGTTGTTCGTGTTTGGTGGATGAGAAACCGTCACGGATCGAGAACGATCGTGACAATACCTCTGTTTTAGGCAGGACATTAACCCCCCGGACAAAACCCCCCCCCCCGTTTTTGCCCTAATTAGCCTCTGCAATTGGATGCCATGCCATAGTAACTGACACTACTAACAAAGTTTGCACAACCTTACAAGTGACACGAAGTATGACTATTAGTCTAATTCAGGGTCGTCCAGATAGGGACGGGGGAATTTTTTGTCTTTAGGGGATATCTTGACTACCTGACCCTTGGAACCAGAGTGTATGCCTCCATCAGTTAGAGGGGGATTGACGCCTCTGGTCTAACTTGTATAAGAAATCGTGTCACAGATAACATACATGCGCTCTGCATAGACTCGCCTGACGCTTCTGAAGAAGCCGTGTCACAAATAACCTATGAATTACGCGCATTGGTGCATTTAGTGTATATAGACCTATCATACATTAACAACAAAAAGACTAAGGAACTAATTAACTGTTTGCTATTTAACTATTTGACGACGATACCTCAGTGACCTCATCAGACATTTAAATGAGACATATGACACATGCTTTACTTTAGACTTTAAAGTATACACACGTTTCTAAATAATAAAAGTAAAAAAAGTAACAAATTTATTCTTCGTGTTTTGGTCCTACTTAGGGGGTTTTGTCAGAGGGTTTTTGTCAGAGGGGTTTTGTCAGGGTGTTTTGTCAGGGGTCCGCGACCCGCCTGGACTACTGCTCCTCCATATTTTGTGGCATTCCTTGGAGGCGGATTGGGAAGTTTGAACGCGTTTTGCGTTCAGCTGCACGCTTGATAGGAAGCATTCCGAGGACGGATCGTGTATCTGCATATATGTAGGATGTCCTGCGCTGGCTACCTTTCTCCCAGCGCATTGCATTCGGGGTCTATGCCCTTGTTTGGCGTTGCCTTTGCGGCGTTGCACCAGTTTGTCTCAAGGAGTTGTGTCGACCCGTAGAGGCAACTAGTGACCGACGCCAACTCCTTTCTGCTGCCTACGGGAAACTGGTTGTCCCTTTCGCTCGTACCACACGATGCAACATCGGGCCTTTTCAGTGGCTAAGCCTCTTGCCGAGAAATTTCTCGCATGCATTTTACTGTTCATTGAAATCCATTTTTTCAGCCGTAATCAGACCGGGAGCGCCTCTGAGTAGATGCCTTGAAGGCGCGCTATATCAAATTGACATTGATTGATTGAATTACTAACTCTATTGATCTGCCATGAGGCAATACATACAATGAGCTGATTAGTTAGCACAAAACAATAAACAGGAGAAACATGAAGTTTCATTTTTCTTCATAACTTCAATATTACACATTGTTATCACCCGAAATATATTTTTTTTTGTTATCACAACAACATGCCTTATCAAATGAAGACATAAAAACCACTGCTTCGAAAATTGTTTATCTGACTTTTACCCACGGTAAAATGGTTAAACCTTAATATAGGGGAAATTGTCCGTGAGCAAATGTCCCAAGATTATTGATTTGCTTTGTCTCCTGTATGACATGATAATTAGTTGATTAATATCTTGTTTTAGGAGAAGTTGGATTTATGGAAAAAGTCTGTGCTTAGATTGGATGCAGCTGCAGTGACCACGAATATATTTTGACAAAATGGCAGTTAAATGAAAAAATTGTCATCATCCGTTCATACTGTAGCCGCCGCCTACTTGTAATCACACTGCGGCTTGTCAGCTTGAAATTAAACGAAGATATTGTAGCGTTTTGCCACGCTATGCTGGTGTGCTCTGGGTCTTTTGGCCTTGGGTGACCATTGCCCTTTGACGGGCTGCGTTTTCGGCAGTGTGACGTCATGCGGCCGGGGCTCATGGAGCTGATTAAAGCCGCTTCCCTCCTCCTTGGCCGACAGGCGGCTTTTGCGGCTCTGCTCCATGGAGCTCCTGCGTGCTCCAGTGGAGCTTTCGCGTGCTCCAGTGGAGCTCCCGCGTGCTCCAAGAGCTCTGCGCTGATTGGCTGTGCTCCAATGGAGCTTCCGCATGCCCCAGGAGCTCTGCCTGATTGGTCAGAGGAGCTGACTGTGCTCCTGGAGCTCAAAAAATATAAAGCTACAGCTTTGCTGCATAGGGCAGATATGAGAGGTGTGATATTCGATAATGATTATGGAACAATCCCTGTCTTTACGTCGTGGCGTTCTTCTCTTTATTCCATCAAATGCACCTGCCTATCAAATTTAAGAGACATAAATGAAGACGCACGTGACCCTTGTCTGCTCACTGTAGTTACTTCTACCTCGGTCATACCCAAAAGGATATTGTCAAGCGAGAGAGTAGACATTTTAAAGTTTATTATTGCAGACAACAACCACAAAGAAACACAGTAAATCACAAAAGTCATGAAGTCCAAATTTAAACTGGAGCAACTAAATTCAATCCTTGGTATCTAAGGACCATTTACTGCTATTATAAATAAAATCTCGCTTCTTACGCGACGTCCTGATTCTTCGATTCTCCCAGCTCTCACGTCAGATTTCAGTTCCACGTCCGGTCCAGTCCAGTCCTCTGGCTTCACATGTCGATTCTTCTCGCACTTCTTTTAGCACTATTGTTCGTCCGTCTCGTCGAAAAGCTTAACTCTACGTATAAATCTCGCTTGCGATCTCGACGTGTCTTATCTTAGAAACTTGGCAGCCCTGTGGTTAACCTGAGTCATTAAGTACGTTCGTGTAACGGGTAACCTCGCTTAAGTTGAGCTCAAATAGAGCCGATGTATATTTGTCATGTAGCTCAGAATGAGCGGATCCATTATTCGGACAGTTCAAAATGGGCCGACAGCTGAAAAAAAGCAGAGCTGACGGCTCAGAATGAGCTGACCTGCTAGTTTTCAATGAGCCGACAGCTCAGATTGAGCTGACCCCATTACCTAATGAGGGCCCTATTTTTAGATCATAGTTGGTGATTCGTTATCTCCATTTTAATCTAGGCTTCTGATTGGCCCGGCTAAATCTCAGCCGCCCACGCATTAAGTTCAGATTGAGCTCTCGCAGACTATATAAGGAGAGGGATCAACTATCAAACAGACGGTTCGGCACGGTGAGCGATATTGTTCCATGTGTTTTACACGTGTTGTGTCAAGATTCATTTTATTCATTCTCATAGCTTCTTAGCATAGTTCTGCATTTATATTTAACTATGTAGTTTATTGTCGCATTTTAGTTATTTTTCTAGTTCATAATTAGTTGATTTTATTGCAATATACATATATTTAGAAAAATTAGACAAATTCTGATTTAACCTTAGATTATATTTCATTGTGTTTCTCACGCCTTCTCGCTAGACATGAGTTCTAGTGAAGGAGTTTCTGCCTCTGAGTCTGAGTCTCGTACTGAGATCGGCGTTGGCGTACCGATGGACCTGACGGTCATGACTCCGCAACGGGTGAACCGCAGTGACGATTCGCTTGAAAACGTCAATCGGTTTTATCACGGTTCTGAGGCCGATAGTGAATCGGACGACGATGACGGGAGGAAAGGAAGGGACTCCCGTATAAGACCGTAACTAGTAAGGCAGATCGTACTACCAAGCGCGAGAGACAGAAAAAAATTCGGCAGTCTGAGGCCAATCTGGACCTTTACAGAAAGGACAATAAGGTCGTCCAGCGGTGAGTGAAGAGACCTGCCGTCAACATTGAGAAAGCACCTGTAGTTTCCAAAAACGGAGGGTCTGCTGCACTGGTTACGGCAGCGAAGGAGGTCGCCCCATCCGTGTCACAATGAGCCGGTCAGTCGAGAAGCAGTTATTGATCGAATTTTTAGGAGTGCCTTTGTGTAAGGTAAAGGCTGACTTGGTCAGAGCGGAGCTGGACAAGCAGTTCAAGCCCATGACAGCTGACGTGCCTGCTCTATCGGCGACGTGTGTGCGTGTGCACTTGGGCGGACCAGACAGCCGGGCAAATAGAGCCCAATTACTAAGTACTACCGATCTCTGTGGTTACAAGGTCAAAATGTCCGAACCACGTGAAGTCGTTCGGCACAGAGACAGGTCTATCCGAAAGGTAATAAAAGGTGTAGCCCTTGATCTAAATGATGAGGACATTTACAACAGCCTGCAGAAGCAGGAAAACGTACGTGTAGTCAAGGTCGAAAGGATCCATAAGATCCAGAGTAAGGTCAAGGTCCCGACCTTGGCGGTGAAAATTTATCGTGCAACTGAACCAGGTGCGACCACATAAACTACATCGCCGATCGCTGCAAGGAACGACTCAATCTGATGCGCGCTTTCGCAGGATCGCACTGGGAAGCCTCAAAAGACACCTTCCTGATGATTTACCGAGCCCTCATCCGCTTCTTCATCGACTACGGCTGTGTTGCCTATGAAAGCGCTTCCAAGAACCAGAAGAAGAATCTTAGTACCATCCAATACAAGGCACTGATCATAGCCTCTGGAACGCTCCGAGGAACCAGCCTGGGCGCTCTGCAGGTGGAATACGGAGACATACCACTCCACCTACGACGCAAGCAGCTGATGATGGAGTACATTCTGAAAATCAACGCCATAACAAATCATCCGACGCAGACAATTGTTAACGGACGTGTCAGCCAATGTTTGTTAATATGTTGATTTAGACACATGGGGCGCAACTGGGTGGTGGTGTTTGGAAGGTCTGTTAGGGGCGAATGAGGTGGCAGATAGAAAGTATTGATAAGACGTTTGATTGCCTGTATTAAGACAGTTGCTGCTCTGACTTCCGAAGGATACGGACGGTCGTTTTATATTTTAATTTGTGTACAGTAGTTTAGGCACTGTATTTTATGTTGTTAATAAAGAAAATTGAGAAAACAAGAAGACGTGTCTCGATCCTTGTAGTTTGGTAAGCTTAACTCAAGGAAAAGAAAGGCGAAGTTTACATTTTGGTGGCAGCGGCGAGATACGAAAAGAAAGTATCAAGGATTAAAGAATCAAGAATCAAAAGGACTAAAAGAATCAAGGATCAAGATACGAAAAGAAAGTATCAAGGATTAAAGAATCAAAGATCAGGATACGAAAAGAAAGTATCAAGGATTAAAGAATCAAGGATCAAGATACGCATAGGCTTAAAGAAGGGTTTGGATGTGCAATAGATGAAAGAATCGTTTAGGATTACTGATAAGTGGATTATACGGATTATACGAATCAATTGGAGCAATTAAGTTTCTATGTACTGAAAGCCAGGAAAGTAAAGATTATTTTCTGGGAGATTACTGACAAGGTATATTTTGTTTATTTTGGCACGAAACAAGACCACGTCCAATTGGATAATTGTGAATTTGTTAGTATTAGGCAAACAACACCATGTTCAGTTTTAACAAAAATGAGAGCTCGTTAATATTGGTCTAAACAAATAAATCGCGTTCAATCGATTTAATGAAAACTCGGTAATATTAAACAAACAAAAGCATTTATAATTGGTAATTTGCGAAGTCATTGATAGTAAACATACAAAATGGAGAAATTAAGTAGTGAAAGACGGGAAGAGATTAAGAAAATGTCGTCAGAAAGAATACAAAAGCAGTTAATAAAGGAAGGTTTAATGGAAAGTACGGTTAAAGCTATGTCTCGTAATGAGTTAATGCAAACTTTAGCAGATATGGAAATAGAAAAAGTAGGATTTACAGCTGAGATAGAAGGAGCTGTAGGAGGTGTACAGGGACAGGTTGTAGAAAAAGTTTCTGATATACCTATAGAGAAATCGACTATGGAAATGATGATGCAAATGGTAATGATGATGAATCAACAAGCGGAACAAGTTAGGAAGGAAGAAAGAAAACTTCAGCAAGAAAAAGAAAAGGAAGAAAGAAAACTTCAGCAAGAAAAAGAGGAAAGAGCAGAACAGGTGAGAAGGGAAGAGTTAGAATTAAAACGAAAACAAGAGGAAGAAAGTAACAGAATTAAGAAAGAAGAATTAGAGTTACAAAGAAAACTTCAGCAAGAAAGAGAGGAAAGAGCAGAACAGATGAGAAGGGAAGAGTTAGAATTAAAACGAAAACAAGAGGAAGAAAGTAACAGAATTAAGAAAGAAGAATTAGAATTACAACGAAAACAATTTAAATTACAAATAGAATCACTCAAGCGAGATCGAGACGAAGCGGAAAAAAGAAGGTTGGAACATGCAGTAGCAGTAGAGGAAGCTAGGAAAAGTGAGGAACTGATGCGTCGAGAGTCATTACTAGAACAATCTAAGAGACAAGAGGAAGAGGAGATAACACGAGCTAGGGAAGTTGAGTTAGCCAATCAAGCTAGGGCGGAAGAAGCTCAAAAGCAACAAGAAGATATTGATCGTACTTTTGAAATGGAGAAAGCCAAAATAAAAATAAAAGAAGAGGAAGTACAAATTGCAAAGCAGCACTTAGAATTCGAACAAGCTAGACGCAAAGAAGAAAATGAGAGAGATGAGAGAAGACGGTTAGAAGGAGAATCATTAATAGCTAAGATGAAGAAGATTGGGGACGCCATGAAGCATGTTCTACCGAAGATGCCAGATGATATTATGGAAATACCATTGTATTTTGAGACAGTGGAGAATGCTTTTTGTAGTTTTGAGGTTGAAAGGAATTTTAGGGTAAAATTGTTATTACCTTTTATGACACCTAGGGCTCGCACTGTGCTAAACAGATTATCCTTGATTGAATTGGAAGACTATGAGAGAGTAAAGCGACATTTACTCAAAGAATTTAAACTTACTCCTCAGGAATACAGATTAAAATTCATGGAAACTAAGAAAACCCATGAGGAAACTTATATCATGTTTACTGCAAGATTGAGAAATTTACTTAACTATTACGTCAGAAGTCGATACATCGAAAAAAACTATGATAAACTATTTGATTTGTTAATTGCGGATAGACTAAAAGAAGCATTACCTACAGGACCATTGAATTTTGTTTTGTCGAAAGAGGGAAATGAGTGTTTTGAGTCAAGCATGATTGCGGATCTTGCTGATATACATGCGAATAATCGAATTGGTGGATTGGTACAGAATAAAATGAGTTCAAATTATATGGGAGCAAGGAATGAAGAGTACCAAAGCGGAAAAGGGAAATGGTATCAGGAAACCAGAAATAGGAATCAAAATACGGAACTTTTTAATAAGTTTCCAGGATATGTTGGTGTGCCAATGTCACCTAAGTGGAAGGAGGGCGAGTTTACAAAAGGTAATCAGTTAACCAGTCAAAAAAATACAACCGCAACTTTTGTAAACAAGAAATTCGATAAGAGTTATGATCCCAAATATCAAGTGAGAGATCAGAAAGGTTCGGCAAGTTATATGAAACAGTGTTACAATTGTGGAACAACAGGGCACATCGCTAAATTTTGCCATCATCCAGCCAAGACTTCTGAGATGAGTAAGTATCATGATAAAGCTAATGTGAATAGAATACAAGTTAGTGAACAGAACATTGAAAGTCAAGAGAATGAAAGTACGAATATAGAGGTAAAAACAGTCATGAAATGTAAGATCGATAGAGAACGTTTAATTTCAGTAAATGCTACAGAACAAGAAACGGAAGCAGGAGGAGGATTATTTAAGAAAGTCAGTATGAAGCATATTCAAGTTGAAATTAGAGCTCATGAAGGTCAAGAACCAATGATAATAAAAGCGTTGTATGACTCAGGTGCAGAAATTCCAGTAATAAATGCAAAGTTATTACAGGGAATGAAAATTGAAGAAGTAGGACATGTAAATTTACAATGTATGGTGGGCGAACCAATATCTGCTCGTTTAGTGAAAATAGAAGTTAGAGTTATTGAAGAGGAAAATGAGAGAAAATATGAAAGAGCGGAAACGACGGAATATCTGACTCCTTATATACAATTGTTATGTGCGGCAATAGAGAATGTAAGCAGCAGTGAACAGTTTTTGATACATCCAGAAATTATTGAAGAACTAAGAAATATACCACAGATCAATGTGATGACAAGATCACAGTATTGGAGTAATGAAGGTAGAAATGAGGAAGAAGACCAGATAAGGGATGAAAGGAGAAACCAGGGTGAAGACACAGATGATGAAGAATCTGATCATGTAGAAATCGAATTGGGAGAAGGAATATTAAGTAATTTGTTTCCAGAGCAAGAAGATGAACATGTAAGGCGAAACCGATATGCTGATGTCGAGTTATTTGAAAGCAACAGAAAGAGGACGAATCTTTAGGAAGATGGTGGAAATTAGCTGAAGAAATCGAAAAGAATTTATATGTGCTCAATGGATTGTTACATCGAAAAGAGAAAATCTTAGGTCATGAAATTGAACAACTTGTATTACCTAAGAGTCGAAGATTACAGATTATGAAATTGGCTCACGAATCTGTAATGGGTGGTCATTTAGGAGAGGAAAAAAACAGAGAAAGGATCAGGTTATCCTTTACATGGCCAAAGATGCGTAGAGAAATAGAAGAGTTTTGCAAATCTTGTGTAAATTGTCAACTGAAAGCAAGGAGTGTGGTTATGGATAGAGTTCCAATTAAAGCTATTGTTAAAGAAGAGGTGGCATTCCAAAGAATGACAATGGATGTAGTGGGACCAATTGAACCTATGTCAGCGGCAGGACATAAATATTGCTTGTGTGTAGTGGATTCATGTACAAGATGGTTCATCATGTTATTTTGGAAAATCCAAAGCAATGGCATAAAATCGTTCCATTTACAGTTTGGGCATTACGAGAAGTACCTAATGCAACCACAGAGGTATCTCCTTATATGCTCGTATATGGAAAAGTTCCGAGAGGACCATTGACGATTTTAAAAGAAGTTTGGACAAAAGAAATTGAGTCACCGCCAAATTTGAAAGTGAAAACAGAAAGATACTTACAGGAGTTAAAAGAAAATCTCAAAATTGCAATGACATATGCAGAAGAACATACTCGTGAAAAACAGTTACAATATACTAATCAATACAATAAAAAGGCAAAAGATAAGCAATTTTCAGTAGGAGATAAAGTAATTGTACTTTATCCCACATCTACCAATAAATTGTTATCAAGATGGCATGGTCCTTGTTCGATAATACAAAAGAGATCAAAGTATTCTTATTTAGTTGATATGGGAGATGGAAATCGGAAAATAATACATGCAAATAAGATACGAAAGTTTATTGCTAGATCACTGAGTTGTGGTTTAATTGTGGACGAAGATCAGGAATTTGGAAAGATTGTGGAGTTATCAACAATTAAGGAAAAAACAGAAGATGTGGGAATTATTCATTTGAAACAGGATCAAATATCTCATTTGGATAATTTGCAGAAGATGGAATTACTCGAATTGTTAAACCGCTTTGCAGATCGATTTTCAGAGCAACCAGGATTGTGTACGTTGGTGGAACACGAAATTAATTTTAAACCAGAATTTCGTGTAAAAGAATTTAAGGCGTATCGGATACCTTTTATTTATCGAGAGGAAGTGGATCGACAGATACAACAGATGTTACAACATGGAATCATCAAGCATTCGTCTAGTCCCATGGCCAGTCCCTTGGTTGTGGTTAAAAAGAAAGACGGTTCTTTACGATTAGCCTGTGATTACCGTTATTTGAATGCATGTACTGTTGAATGTAGATATCCAATGCCAGATGTACTGAATCGAGTTGGTAAGGCTAAGGTCATTTCAGTATTAGATTGTCGGAGTGCATACTGGACCTGTCCGGTCAAAACCGAAGATCAGTGGAAGACAGCATTTGTACCTCATAGTGGTTTATATGAATTCACGAGAGTTCCATTTGGTTTGATTAACTCGGGAAGAACTTTTGTCAAGGCTATAAATTTAGTCTTAAAACCGGTTAATGAATTTACAGAACCATATGTGGATGACATTGCGGTATTGTCAAACGAATGGAAGCATCATTTAAAGCATTTAGAATTAGTGTTGATCGAATTGCGTAAACAAAATGTAACATTGAATTTAAACAAATGTTTATTTGGCAAGCATGAAGTACAATTGATAGGCCATATTGTTGGATCTAGTCATATACGCATGAACCCAGAAAGAATGGAAAGCTTGATTAATATCCCAATACCAAAATCTAGAAAGCAGGTTAAACAACTGTTAGGTTTTTTTAATTTCTATCGTGGATTTATAAAAGACTTTGCTAATATTGCTAAACCGCTGACAGATTTGACTAACCAAAGAACAAAAGACCCGATTTCTTGGAACAAGACATTACAGCAAGCCTTAGATACGTTGAAGAAGGCTGTTAGAAAGGATGTTATGCTATATGTGTTTGAAGTGGGAAGACCATTTTCTTTGTATTGTGACAGTAGCGACTATGCTGTAGGGGCTGTATTAAGTCAAAAGGATGATCAAGAAATAGAGAGACCCTTGTCATTTATTAGTAAAAAAATTGACGGATACGCAGACCAGATGGGTTACAATAGAAAAAGAAGCTTATGCAATAATTTGGTCTTTGGATAAATTTAAAGAAATTGTACTTGGGTCAAAAATTATTATTTTTACGGATCATAATCCATTGACATATCTTACAGAGACTATGCCAAAGTCAGCTAAATTAGTTCGATGGTCTTTAGCACTTCAAATGTTTGATATTGAAATTAAGTACAAAAAAGGGAGTTTGAATATAATAGCAGATTATATGTCAAGAATGTAAATAAGTATGATTTTGTCAAATTTTGTTTATGCCAAAATCCAGAAGAAGGGGAAAGATAAATGTCAGCCAATGTTTGTTAATATGTTGATTTAGACACATGGGGCGCAAGTGGGTGGTAGTGTTTGGAAGGTCTGTTAGGGGCGAATGAGGTGGCAGATAGAAGGTATTGATAAGACGTTTGATTGCTTGTATTAAGACAGTTGCTGCTCTGACTTCCGAAGGATACGAACGGTCGTTTTATATTTTAATTTGTGTACAGTAGTTTAGGCACTGTATTTTATGTTGTTAATAAAGAAAATTGAGAAAACAAGAAGACGTGTCTCGATCCTTGTAGTTTGGTAAGCTTAACTCAAGGAAAAGAAAGGTGAAGTTTACAGGACGGAAGACAAAGACGGCGAAAGACGACCTGGACCAGATCCGAGTCAAGGCGCGACAGATCGACAACGAGATCGCAGCGCCTAACATCCCTACGCTCACCTACGGAGGAGGACCGCCGTGGCAACTACGTCCGCCGGTCATCGACACCACTCTGGTCGAGAAGATCTGAGACTCGGAGGACCCTCTCAGAAGAAGAATACTCGTCGAACGTCACATCCGAATCTACGACGAACAGGTGGCTATCTACACGGATGGATCGAGGAGCCCAGCAGGCAGAACTTCGTGCTCGTTCTACATACTCTCCTGTGGTCACCACGGAAGCTACCGGTTGACCGATGGCGCGTCGGTCCTGGCGGCGGAAATGGAGGCCGTAGCGAGGGCGGTAGAATGGGCGTCCACATCTAACACAACTAACATTGTCATCTTTTCAGATAGCCTTGGCGTAATACAGAGCCTGGAGCGCCAACAGTCTGGAGCTCGTCCACGGCAGCTCGCAGACCTCATGTATGCTCTTGGTGACATACGGACCGACGTTTCGGGTCCAGTGACAATTGTCTGGATACCTGGCCATCTCGGCATCGAGGGAAACGAGACTGCAGATGCTCTTTGCACACATGCTCTACGTCACGGCGAGGTGTACCTTCCGATGATGCGGGAATATCAAGAAGCTCGGAACATCTACAGAGACCACTTCCTTCGCAAATGGCAATCCGAGTGGACCACATCCGACACTGGCTCAGACTACCGAGCCATCGAACCGAGCGCCAGCCTAACCCGGAAGTACGCCGACCCAAGCCGTAAGAAGGAAGTCGCCATCACCACACTCCGGCTGGGCCACTGCCTTCTCAACACCCAGCTGAAGCAGTGGAACCTCGATCCGACCGGAAGCTGTGACGAGTGCGATGACGTCCAGGAAGCGGTGCGCCACTTCCTACAGGAGTGCTCTGCGGAGTTGGGCCTCCTAGACGAACTCATCCGGAAGTGCGCGTGGGAAAACTGGATCTTCGACCTGCGAACCACTCTCGCTCAACCCAGCTGTCAGAACATCGCCTACAAGTGGCTAGAAGTAGCCGGAAGAAGGCTATAGAGAGTAGTAAACTACCCCGGTTAACCCAGGCGGTCCTTGCGCCTTTAAGCAAGGAAGGATACGTGTTAACCAAGGCGGTCCCTGCGCCTTAAGTAAGGAAGGATACCCAAGGAAGGATACGTGCTAACCCAGGCGGTCCTTGAGCTTTAAGCAAGGAAGAATACGTGTTAACCTAGGCGGTCCCTGCGCCTTTAAGCAAGGAAGGATACATGTTAACCCAGGCGGTCCTTGCGCCTTTAAGCAAGGAAGGATACGTGTTAACCAAGGCGGTTCCTGCGCCTTAAGTAAGGAAGGATACCAGGATAACCTGGCGGTCCTTGTGCCATAAAAAACAAGAAAAATATCGCAAAAAGGTAAAACATCTCTCTCTACCTGCCCTCTAATGGTCGCCATGGAAACTGCCCGATGAGTAATGGCTCGTAATGACAACGCCAACACAACAAATAAAGACCGAAGAAGCAAAGACGAAGAAACGTAGCCAGAAAATAAACACTGATGATTTATGTAAAAATTAACCTAAAGACTATTTACCTTATTCAAGTTAGCCATATTGTATTGTGAATGCATATAACAGAGCTTGACGCATATAATCCTTGTTATGGATGCGTCGTTAAATAAATTTATATCAGTCAGTGTCAAACAGAGACAGTCCAGAGGAAGCGGATGGTGACGATAGAGTCCAGACGTCCGGAGGTAGCAAAGAGTCGGTCGGTCACGCCCAGAGGAGATATTCTGTCGTCGTCGTAAAAGTGGAGTACTCTGTCGTCATTTGGATACTTTGTCGTCGTCGTACAAGAAAAGTACTCTGCTGCCGTCGCACTAACGGAGCGCACTCTCTCGGATTATGTGTCGTATGGGCGCTGGTGCCGATGACTCCGAGAGAAAGTGAATGAACACGCAACCTAGGAGTACTCGGATTATTTCTGTTCTTGAATAAAGGATTAAAAGTTGTCTTCGCTTCCTGCATATACTTCGGGAACTTACCGTTGGACATATCTACACACAGAGCGGCACTTAGGTAAATTTAACTTGGTTGACCCTGGCAAGAAGACGAGATAATTAGAATCCCACCCGAGTCACCCGACATTAACACTTTCATCAATTCTTACATATAATTTCACGAGCCTGGCTATATTCAGTAACTTCTGACTCAATTTGCATTCTTCCCATCTGCAACCTGTCAATCCGAATTCAAGCAGCCGACTGCTGAAACACGGTCCATCTCAACTGATCATGCGGCGTCATTTCAACGTCCTTACCTTCCATATACAGTCTCAGTCAGATGCTGCTACTCTGGCCCGTTTCCTGAATGCTACTATTACTAATTCTGTCGCATGCACAGCATGTGTCCTTCTGCTGCTAGTCCTGTCAGCCGTCGCAGTCGTATATATATATATACACGCTACCAATATTACACATTCAAGTTTTATGCAATTATACTTAGTATTACCATAATTGTTTTCTATGCTGTGCATACAGTATTCTTATCATATGTGCAAAATCCACAGACCTCACAATCGTAAGTGCTACTGCCGTTCTATATAGTTAGAAGGAGGTTTTTATATACATGTTAATTGTTGCTGTCATGTCTCTTATTAGGTTCTGATGTCCTACCAGATCCATAATTTGGATGAGTGAGATTGATACGTTGACGTTGATAGTATTTGCTGCATTTAAAACTGGACGACATCCTGGGTCATAGTCACGGAACAGTAGTTCAATAAGATGACGTTCGGCGTTATATCTCAAGATGTTTTCTTGTCCTGAGCAGATCCAGTTAATTCCTACAGCAAAGTTTATATATAGGTTTAATCTTAAATTTACGTGATGTTGCTAAGGAAATAGCTACTACTACTACTACTACTACTACTACTACTACTACTACTACTACTCCACCTACTACTCCACCTACTACTACTGCTGCTGCTGCTACTACCACTACTACAACAACTACTACTACTACTACTCCACCTCCACCCCACTACTACTACTACTTCCCACTACTCCATCACCTGCTACCAGTTCCACTACTACTACTACTAATAATAATAATAATAATAATAATATTAACCAATAATAGTAATAATAATAATGATAATATAACAATAATGATGATGATAATAATAATAATAATAATAATAATAATAATAATAATAATAATAATAATAATAACAATAATAATAACTTGGAGCAGTTCATCTCAGAGTTGGGTAGTCGAACGAGTGCTGCAACCCACGATCCAATGGAGACGTCATTTCTGTTCCAACGTATCTCAGTTGTTCTTCAGCGTGGGAACGCAGCCTGCCTCTTCGGGACATTGCCAACACTCACTTAGCTCATCATGGCCGATAACAGCATAATGTGAAACATATATAATAATAATGATGATAATAATAATAATATAATAATAATAATAATAATAATAATAATAATAATAACAATAATCAAAGAAATAATAATAATAGCAATAATAATAAATTTCGATGGCCATGTCTCGGTTGGAGAATTCGAGATGTCTATTGACAGTGGTCAAGTAATACTGACACAATAGGTTGATAGGATAAAACAGGGGTCTCAAACACGCGGCGTTGTATTTTGCGGCCCACAACGAAACACATAGATTTTGTAATTTAACCAAACTTATCTAACAACTAAAATTACAATTGGCTTAAAAATTAAAACTTAACTTTCAAATTATTTTTATTTGGACAGATGGCGTCTGCTTACAACTTAATAAAAGCTTCGTTACGTCATTCTTGTGAATCTTATCGATAACAGTTGATTTATTTTCTGAAATTTTTCGGTTGTTTTATAAATAATAATTTGCATATTTAAAAATTTCTTAACTCATCACAAAATGACTTGTTATCTAAAAAAAGAACACTTGTTGATGAAAGAAGGGTTTTCCAAGAGAAGTGGGAGAATTTATATTTTTTCACTGAGGTGAGAGATAAAATTCAGTGCCTTATATGTCAGCAGACTATCGCAGTACCAAAGGAGTTCAACCTCCGCCGGCCTTACGACACCATGCACCGTGAAAAATATGATAAATTTACTGAAAAAATCCGGGATGAAAAAGTTAACCAGCTTAAAATAGGATTTGCTAAGCAAGGAAACTTCTTTTCGGATGTAAGCAAATTTGCAGAAAATTCCGTAAAAACAAGTTTTGAGCTAAGCAAGATGATAGCTGAATCATCGCGACCTTTCACAGAAGGTCCATTCATAAAAGAATGTTTTTTGAAGGCCAGCGAAATTTTAATTCCTGATAAAAAGAAACTTTTCGAAGGCATAAGTCTGTCTGCCAATACAGTTGCTAACAGGATAACAGATTTAGCAGATAATGTGAAAAAACAATTGCTTGAAAAGGCTAAAGATTTTTGAAGCATTTTCGATCGCTCTTGATGAGAGTGCTGATGTGGTAGATACCTCACAGTGCGCAGTTTTCATTAGAGGAGTGGACAGTAAATTGAATGTAACTGAAGAATTTCTAGACTTGATACCACTGAAGAGTACCACAATGGGACGTGATGTATTTCAAGGATTGGAAGAGTGTTTTGAAAAAGCTGCATTGCCATGGAACAAACTTGTATCAGTGGCCACGGATAGTGCGCCAGCTATGTGTTCACAAAAAGTTGGTGTTGTTGGATTAGTGAAGACCAAACTACTAAGCCTCAATATACCAAATAATAATTTCACTAGCATACATTGCATTGTGCACCAAGAAGCTCTGTGTAGCAAAAGTATTAAAATGTCGGGTGTCATAGATGTGGTTGTGAAAACGGTCAATTTTATACGTGCACGAGGCTTAAATCACAGACAGTTCACTTCTTCCCTAGCAAGTATAGAAAGCGAATATCGGGAAATTATGTATCACACCGAAGTTAGATAGATGGCTGAGTCGTGGAAATGTACTGAATCGTTTTTTTGCGCTTAGAGAAGATATTGATTCTTTCATGAAAATGAAAAAGAATGAAGTTCCACAGCTTACTGATGCCGCATTTATCTGCAACCTTGCTTTTCTGACAGATTTAACTGGTCATTTGAATGCATTAAACTTAAAACTCCAGGGCAAAAGACAGGTCATTACACAGATGTATGACAGTGTTAAATCATTCAAGGTCAAACTGGCATTGTTTCAAAAACAGCTTATTGCAGGCTACTTAGCCCATTTCTCAACTATGAATTCCTTGGGAAAAGTCGAAAATCAATCCTTGATAGAATATGCAGATATAATTTCAGATTTGCATCAACAGTTTGTTTTGCGTTTTAACGATTTTAAAGCACTTGAACCACTTTTCCGGTGTTTTTCCACACCATTCGCTGTTGAGATTGACAATATAGCAGAGGAAATGCAGATGGAATTGACAGATCTTCAGTGTGATTCCATGCTGAAGCAAAAGTATTCAGATGTTGGAATTCCAGAATTTTATCAGTTTGTTTCAAAAGAAAGGTTTCCCATGTTACTCTCTGCTGCAGCAAGGATGATAGCAATGTTTAGAAGTACGTATGTTTGCGAACAATTTTACTCTTCCGCGAAGATTATCAAATCGCCATTAAGATCAAGGCTTACTGATGAACATCTGCAAGCATCTCTGAGACTGGTTTCATCGCAGGACATTAAACCTAACATTGATGCCTTGGTTGATGCAAAACGATGCCAGTTAAGTGGCCAAAAAATGGATTGATTTTACAGTAACATTAACTTTAGGATTTTAATGTAAGGCAGCAACACAATGACTGCTAAAATGTTAAAATAAAATCTAAAAATCCATAACTTTAGCAGACTAGTGTTATATAAAATTAACAATTTTCCTTTTTTACTACTAGATTTATGTGTTTGAATCATTGTATAAAGATGTTCAGTCATGCGGCCCTCGGGCTAATGTTTTTGGTCATGCATGGCCCTCATTATGGCTTGAGTTTGAGACCCCTGGGATAAAACATGCAGGATGGATGGTGAAGGTTGCAAAAATATTGGGCTTAAAGGCAGTTGTTTATCAGCAATAGCACTTTGAAATGGATGCGATCTGAGCTTTTTAACTAATGGATTTTTTTGAGAACTAGCTGGGGAACCCGCCGTTGCACGGGTTGAGACAGGTTTTTGGCCCCGGAGAGCAGAGTTGTATGGTCTCGAGACAGTGTCTCGGTCTCGAGACGTCTCGAGACAGTTTTTTAGTGTCTCGGTCTCGAGATAGTGTCTCAAATTTTTAGAAACTGTCTTGAAATGAAAGTCTTGTTCTGTCTCGAACAAGCGCTCTCGATAAATTTCACGTTAACTGTCTTAAAATGTTGCGCTAGAAACTGAAGCCGGAATCTACGAGAAACGGTAATTCTCGTTAACGCGCGAATCACATGAGACTGAAAATCAATTAAATTATCATGACGTAAATCCATGATAACCGAACGATCAAAGCAACTTCGAGTTTCTCAGGGCGAATAAAGAAATGCGCAACATGTTAATTTAGTTTGGTATTTGGTATCGAATTTGCTTGTTTAAAATCGTCTAGAAAATTTCAGAAGTGTCTAAAAAGGCTTTCTTTATTGTATGCAGAAGATAGGCCGACGAAGAGATATCGAAAAGATAAAACGCAGCAATATTAATACTGTTTCTCAGGAATTGATACTATTTACATTAGAAGTTTCAAATTGAAATTACAAATGAACCTTATTCCCGAAAACGGATACATCAGTATTTAACAGCATTTATATAGGATCGCTTGTCTTTTACTGTCTCGTACTGTCTTAAACCTACTGTCTCGGTCTCGGTACCTCACTGTCTCGGTCTCTGTCTCGGTACCTCACTGTCTCAGTCTCGTATTGGTCTTGAAGTTTCAAGTCTTGCATACAACACTGCGGGAGAGCAGGAAGACGGCGGCCGCGGAATTCACCAACTCCTCAACTTGGTGCTCCAGGTGTTTCCCAAGCCATCGGCTACGGTTTCAAGTCAATAGCTCAAAAAGTGTGCAAATGCATTGCCGGAGAGAGACTGTACACCTGCTACCTGTACGATATCTCCCAAACCGTCTATTCATTCATAATGGTGCAAAAGAAGATGTGTGGCAGACAGATACCACGTGCAGCAGGTGTTTTTCGTCGACACGCTCCTGGCGACTGAGAAGGAAACTTTCCTTGGGGTCGTAAGACAGGTTTTTGGCCCTGGAGACCAACCCCTCTACTGGGTGTCCCAGACGTTCCCCGAATCAACGGCGAAGGTTTCGAGTCAATAACTCTAAAACTGTGCAAATGCACAGCTGGCAGAGAAACACACACAGAATCTTCTCTTTATTTATGTAGATTGGAGCGTACAACTGTACCGGTAATGTAACGTTATCAAACATTTATATAACAGTAGTAGAAAACTGGATAAGCTGGCGTACTAGCCAAAACATAGGTCAAAGCACCAACCTATAGGTTACCATGGATATCAGTAACTTATCCTAGCTTAAAACATCACAAAAACAACAATAACCAAAACCCTAGGTGAAACACCAATCTGTAACTCTCCACAATATTGCCAATGAGTCATAATTCATGCACAAATCTAAGCCTAATCTAATCTGTCAAAACACCCACCAAATAGGTCACCACAATATTGCTGGTGAGTCATAATCCATGCACACACCCAGGCTATAGGTCACAACACCTACCATTAGGTCAAAAACGCTAGGAATTTCCAATAGTTTCGATTATGATTCATCACATGGATTTTATTCAACATAAGAAAATATTATCTCTTATACAAAATGAATAGTACTATTTTCTCAACCCGACTTAAAGGAATGTCTACACCATATAAAATGGAATATTCAAAGAAAACTGTGAAAGAATTATGAAATATTGCGATACAGAAAGGTATGGTATGTTATACACGACTACGAAAGCGGATTTGATTGCTAACATTGAATCCCATACACGAGTTCAAATACTCATCCCCTCACATTTTACCCCAATCTCATCCAATACTAGCAAGAACATTTTGCTGGACGAACTAGTTCCCAACATTGGAATCCCGACACCCATTCCCTCATATTTTCCCCCAATCTCATCCGATGCTACACAGAGCATTTTGCTGGACACACCCGTTTCCGACATTAGAAACCCAACACTTGTTCCAGTATCAGCCACGACAGTACGGAAAATATTTAATAAGACTAAATCTGCGATTAATACATTCGCGAAGTGGATTGAAGGGTGTATACCAGAAGAACCAAAGAGAAAGGTGAACGAGAAGATAGAAGCACTAAAAGCTAAGTGAATTCTATATTCGGTAAAAATCTTTTGTAAAAACGTTAAATAAGAGAGACAGCCACAGCTATCAATGGTTTCACGAAATAATACAAGGGCTTAACGGAATCGACGCAACATATTTCCTTAACGTTGTACGAACACGGGCTGTAGACCTGTTGACTAGAAATAGACAGACTTACCTGCACAATGGAACGCGTCAATCTGAAATCCGATAAAGTAGATTCTGTGGTTGTGCCGTTCGTTTCTAGAACTGAAGTGGTTTTAGACTCTACCGATACGAGTGAAATATACAATAATGCGAAAGATAAAATGTTAGAATCATTGGCTGCCTTCCAGATGCGTGGTAGTAACTGGAGATTCAGAGCGGTTACAAAGTTGGATATCAACACGGTCGTTTATAGACAGCTGAAAGATAGTTCCTACATTAAACTACCGAAATATTTGGTGAACAAAAACACTATAATTAATATGAAGAATGAAGACGAAAATTTTTTAAAGGGGTGTGTAACGAGAGCATTAAACCCCGTTGAGAGAGATTCAGGAAGGATTACGAAAGAGTCAATCAAGCAGTCTGAGGAACTTAATTGGTTAGGCATCGAATTCCCCGTATATACAGATGCTAATGTAATAAGTAAGTTTGAGAGAAATAATAATATTAGTATTAGTGTTTATGGTCACGACAAAGATGTTGACCTATTCTCGCTGTTTACTGAAACACGAGAGCGATAACAGTGTAGACCTATTACACATTTCTAACGAAGAACGAAAACATTATTGTTGGATAAAGAATTTCAACAGACTGACGGCGGCTGAAACAGAAAACCCCGTTCACTCGATGCACTATCGTAAACGATGTCCAATGGGATATCGGACATGACATGTCCGAAGGAACCCAGCTTCCTTCTCAGCGCTGTTTGTTGTAACGTCTCATCATTCTCAACTCCAATCTCCATGCGCAACCTCTCATTCGTCTTTTTTTCCGTCCACGATATTCTCTGCATCTTCCGCCATATCCACATTTCACATGCGTTAATCTTTTTCTCGATGTTCTTTGTCATTGTCCACGTCTCACAGCCATATAGTACTGTAGGGAAGATCATTGCCCTCACTAGCCTTTTATTTGTTTCTATGCTCACGTGTTTATCCTTCCATATCTTTTTCAGTCCATTCATTGCAGCTTTCCCTATCGCCATCCTTTTTATTTCCTAATCACACTTTCCCTCTTTTTCTATTAACGCTCCGAAGAATGTGAAGCTTGTTACCATCTCTATTTCCTCTCCGTCTATCTCAAAACTGTCCCAATCGGCTGTTGTCATGATCGTTGTCTTCTTTATGTTGAAATGTAAACCTGCCTTCTCACTTTCTCTCTTCAACCTTCTGATCACGTTTAACAGATCTACTTTCCTCCCTGCCAGTAGTGTTGTGTCATCCGCATATCTTAGATTGTTCAGCGTTCTTCCGGCAATCTTTACTCCCTCATTTGTCTCTTCCATTTCCGCCCTCCTCATTTTCCTTTCGGCATACAGGTCAAAATAGAAATGGGACAGAATGCACCCCTGCCTGAGCCTGAGCAGCCTGACCCCTTTCTTAATTTTAATTTTGTCTGCGTCTCCAAATTCTGTTCTTATCACCGTCACCTGGTCTTTGTACAATCCTTTGAGTAGCTGCATCAAGTGTTTCGGTATTCTCATCTCAATTAGAGTTTTCCACATCAGTTCGTAGTTGATGCAGTCGAATGCCTTGCCGTAGTTAATGAAGCAAATGTGTGCTTTTTGTCCATACTCCCTTTGTCTGTCCAGTATCCATCTCATGTTGACAATATGGTCTCGAGTTCCTCGGGATTTCCTAAATCCTGCCTGGTTGTACGGAAGCTCTATCTCAATTGTGCTCTCCATTCCTTTGTGAATTATTTTGAGTAGTATTTTACTTATGTAAGATATCATCGCTATTGTCCTATAGTTCTCACAATGCCTCGCATCTCCTTTCTTAAATATAGGGATAAATACTGATCTCTTCCAGGCCTCTGGCCATTCTCTGGTTGTCCATATGTTGTTGCATATTTTTGTTATTATCTTTATCATTTCATCATCTCCAGCTTTTATCAGTTCTATAGGTATTCCATCCTGGCGCTTTGTTTTCCTTCAGTTGCTTGATTGTCCATTCTACCTCAGCTTCCATAACCTCCGGTTCCTTTTCGTGTTCTGTTATGTTGATTTGCTCTTTTCTTACTCTCTTATCTTCGCTGTATAATTCCTCCGTATATTCTCTCCCATCTTTTCTTCATTCCCTCTTCATCCCCAATTACTTTTCCGTCTCCTGACTTCAATGAGCCCATTCAAGGTGAAAATTTTCTCGTTATTGCCTTCCCTTTTGAGAACATTTCTTTAGTTCTCCCTTTCTTTCCCTCTTCCTCCATTTCTCTGCACATTTCATTTAGATGTTTTTCTTTATCTCTCCGTGCTTGCTTTTGGAAGGCGCTGTTCATTGCCCTTACCTTATCTTTGCCTCCAACCTTTTTGCAGTTTTTCTTTCTACTGCTATATTGATAGATTCTCTCGATAGCCATGAGGTTGTTATGAGTTTCTTCTTCTTCGGAATGTGTTTCTCTGCAGTTTCCAATATAGTGCTCTTAATTTTCTCCCACAGGTTGTTCGTGTTCTCCTCTGCCTCCATATAATCCCTCTCCAGTACTTCGAACCTATTCTTTACTTCCATCCTATATTCCCGTATAATGCCTTTGCAGTCGTATATGGACAATCTTTCTGCTTTTTTAGTTTCTTCAATTTCGTTTGCAATGTTGCCACTAGAAGTTCGTGGTCAGTTCCGCAATCCGCTACTGGTTTCGTTCTTACATCTCTTATTGTACTTTTCCATCTTTTGTTTTTCAGTATGTAGTCGATCTGATTTTTATACTTTCCATCTGGTGATGTCCATGTATACAGTCTTCTTTTAGGCTGTTCAAACCATGTGTTCGTGATTCCCATGCTGTTACCATCACAGAACTCTATCAGTCTTTCTCCTGCCTCATTTTGCTCGCCCAGACCATGTATGCGCATCGTGTCCCCTTCCCTTCCCATACTCTTTCCCACATTCGCATTAAAATCTCCAATGATCATTAGTACATCCCCCTTTTTGGTTCTGTCAATTGTGCTCTGTGGCTCAGTATAGAATCTATCATGCTCCGCCTCTGGCGCTGTCGATGTTGGGGCATACACTTGTACAATCATTTTGTTGACCTTAAATCCCCGAAATCTTACTCTCAGTATTCTGTCCTTCACAGTGTCATATCCGATTATCGCGTTTGCCCTTATCCTATCACACATGATTGCCACTACATTTCTTCCTCTCTCCTTTTGGCCTGACATTATTATTTTGTAACCATTCCAGTTGAAGTGTCCTTGTTCTTTCCATCTCGTTTCGCTTAATCCCATTATTACTATGTCTAGTTGTTTCGTTTCTCTTTGTAACACATCCAACTTTCTGCTCTGCATGCTTCTCACATTCCATGTGCCTATTTTCATCATTATTTTGCAGCTCAGATTGAGTCTATGCCCTTTGAAACGATGCGCCGCAAGACATCCTTTCGGCTTTAGTCCTGTTACATCATTAAGTCCAATGACTTTCAACTCTCTTCGCTCTTTCCCAGTAATTGTTAAGTCGCACTCCGTTTAGGGTGTCCCACCATCTGCCACTATCGGTTTAATCATATTGTTCTTTCCCATTGCGATTTGCTTGGCACGTTAACAGAGGTGGTTTGCCATTGCCTTCCCACAGGTGCTTTTATCGAGACACCATCTCCTTGCGTTGAAGACTTTCTTCATCCGTCCTTCAGGATCTTCTCTCCTGGAACTCGAATATACCGGCGATAGCTCGGTCGTCCACCACGCACTTTGTATTCAACAATTATACTATTTTTAATATAATAATTACATTATTATCTTATAGATAATATAAAAAATATTTATAATCAATTTAAATTTCCTAAGAATATGATATTCGGAAAGAAAGAACAGGCGCTATACGACTCAGCTACTGTTTGTCACATATGGACTGTCCTGGATGAAATACGCTTTCGATTTCTTGATTCGATAGCGAATACGACATTTGGCTGAAAAGATGCACGGGTCCGTTGTTGGTAATGATCGCAGCATCGGCATTGGCGTAAGCGGTTCCATCTGCTGTATTCAATCTGCCTTCGTATAGCAGGTATGACTCGAATGGATGGTTGAAAAGATCTTGAAGTTCGATATTTATGCGAATTTCCTCTGCGCTATTTAGATTCGTTCTTGCTACCGGTCCGTACTCGTGCCATTCGTATTTCTCGAATCCCTCATCTGTAATAATATTATCAGTAAATCTTAAAATATCTGACTGCATCTTTTTTCATTATAAAAAAATATTCTAATCCAATTTCATTCCAGACCCGTGCACCAGATCCTGGATCGATACGGCGTTTGATATTCCAGCACCTTATCAGGACAGTAAATTATTTGTATATATATTTCCATCATCACCAGTTGGACTGTTTATCGTTTCCTTGCTCTTTTGGCTAAGTGGTGGTGGATGAAACATTTTAGCCGCTGCTTTATCCACCAATCGCTCTCCTGCACTAATAGCAACCGTCTTACCAACATCTATCGTCTGTTTTCCAATCTCCGTTGCAGCGTCTTAGTCAACAGTCAATGCGGTTGATGCTACCTGTCTCGCCGCATTCGACGTTAACATTCTTTTGAAAAATCCCGATAGCGTTTCGAATATTCCAGCGACTCCTACGATGTATCTCTTACTAAATCGTCTTTTAGTTACGACAATCATTTTATAAATGTATCATTATTTTTTGTACTCTAATTCAGTAATCGCGCTTTGTCGAAGTTATTCGTCGCAGATGCCAACTTCTTCGTTTCGCAATCCCGTATTTAACGCTCTGAAGCTAGCGAATCGTAGAGATAACATATCCACTAACGCATTGGGGTCTTGTGGGAGAACTACAACTCCCTTGCCAGTCGAGATGCCTTTAACCCTAGCATCCCATATCGGTTTTATGCTTTTTCCATATTTTTCGCTTCAAGACTCTCTAGGTATATTCGGATTGTTACGTTCGCAAATGGCGTTTGTCATCTCTAGAATCTCCTTCAAATCTTTGAAATCGTTTCTATCGTATATTGTCTTGTCCGGCTTTGTCATAGTTAACAACTCCCACAGTCCTGGAGTTCCCTTATATGTGACATCTCCAATAGATATACTATCTCCTACAATCGTGATTGGGCTGTCTCCAATGTAAAATTGTCCACCTTTAGAGTATATTCTAGAGATCGCATCCGTCGACTCTTTGTTCGAGGCGTATACTTTCAAATATTTCAGGTGATATCGCCTAATTCCAAAGTTCTTATATCTGAAAAGGGTTCATCGTCAAACACTTCGATCGATGAATTGAATCGCTTTCAACGATGTCGATATCGATGCAGGCAATGCTCGGAGCGCTTCAGCTGTTGCCTTAGAGCTCTCTTTTATAGTGCCTAATTCTTCGATATTCCGGACTGTGAGTCAATGATTGGTTTCCACGCCTTTGTCAATTCTCGCTGCAGCCTTATGTCCCCTACTTTCTTTGAAAATGAGTCTTATTTAATATTCTCGTCCATCTTGAGAAAGTTTCTAACAAAAAAATCTCTTTTTGATGCTCCTTGATTTTTAGCAAAGACATTTTTATTTAGTGAGATATGTTTTAATGCAAAATATGAACATAAAACATAAAAACTTGAACATAAAACATGAACATAAAACATAAAAACATGAACATAAAACACAAATTTATGTTTTATTCAATACGTTTATGAATGTCTCGATCGCCTCTTCTCTCTTGTCCCCAATGAACGATTGTTTCGTTGCTTCGTCTATGTTGGCTTTGGTTTTACTTGTAACTTCTTCTTTATCTCGTCAAATTTCTCGAATTCGCTTAGAATAACAGAATATTCCAAGTCTGAGATATTATCATCGTCTAAGGCTTTCGAAACAAGGTCGCTGATGGAATTGAGTTTCCCTTCGGCTATGGTCTTGATTCTTGCATGTTTTCTTGCCGCAGCGATAACATTCGGCAGATTTGGTTTCCAATCAGACATAGTGCTCCGGCTCTTGCTGATAACGAAACCGCGATTGTATCGGCTGGTGCGGCTACGACAGAACTTAGAAAAGTTATGCCTAATACACCGAGTCCTGAAGATGTAATGGCTAACACACTATCCAACGCATCGACTACTTTAACACTCCTTTTATATTTCTTATAAATATTTCTCTCTTTCGCGTTCTCGTAAGATTTCCTGTTGAATTTCTGATATTTTCTGAAGGCGATAAGTGTCTGCTTTATTCAATTCCAATTTTAATACCGAAGAATATTTAAAAATGGAATTCAAGTCTAACGGCTGACGTCGTAATCGATAGAACATAGCGTTTATCTTTCGTCTATGATAACTACTAGTAACAATCCGAGGAGTGGAATGTTTTAAAACGGTGAATCTGGTCCTAGGATAAGCCCTCCACCGTTTACGAATTCAGAAGCTGTTTTCAGATACAGGCCTTCCCCTACACCGTGAAGTCCAGAACCTTGTAACGGCTACAAGTAAAGACCATGATGGGCATGGTTGGTTGCACCAACTTGTAGTTTTTACCTTGACTATTGAGATATATCGCTCCACACAATCCGCTTATCTTATCTACGGCTTTTGACCAGCAGCAGCAGCTATTCCAGTTAATGCACCAGTTCCGTCGCTATAGGATGCTCCAATTATATCGCTCGTTACCCTCAGATTACTGACACTCATTGTGTCCCCTATATTCTCCTATTCTTGGTATCCGCTATATAGCGTCGCCTGTCGAAATCGAGAACTTTTCCGATAGATTTCTACGGCCAAAAATCAACCATGCAATTCTCCGCTTTATGTACAACAGTCTTCAACGTATGATGTTTGGCTCTATCTTAATATTGTATTCACCGTTTTCCATATCATAATGTTCGTTTTCTTCCATGATTCTCTGCACATATTCGTTTATATCAGTCATTTCATAGCAACCTTCGGGAATGACTATAGTTACCCATATCTCTCCATTATTCGGCGAATATGTAACGTTGTTGTTCGTCGCGTTGATGTTTGGAAAATAAAAAATATGTTTCAGATTGACTAAAGCCATTTCACACTGTTTGTCTTCGTCGAACTGTATCAACGGATTGAATCGAGTCCTTATTCGCGAGCTCTTTTCACTCAGTAAAATATAAAACGACGACTTTAGATCTGTGTAACGAGCGGTCCTTTCGGTGTTGTCTGCGCTCTTTTGTAGAAGCGATTCCATTTCTAAATATAACAGATTTATTTATAATGGAATGTAGAATTCATCGAAACCGCATCTGTACTTGCCTTGGTTCTTGTTGCTAGTTTGATCTATCACTACAAATCCTTGAGGTTGCTTCCAGGTTGTTTCTCATAGTTTCCAAACTCCTCCTTCAGCATGTCTGTACTAATGTGATCGTTAAAGATGTGATTAAAATTTTTCTGGTCTTGAGGAACAAACAGATAAAGTTTGCATTCTCTCTGATCGTCTGTCTCGGTAGTTTGAAATAATTTTGTGCGAGGTAGAAGCAGTCAACGTTACTATGCCTACCTCGGATGTAGTAAGTCTCGCATTTATTCTGTTTTTCTAACTGTAAATCGTCGAAAATCATCAAGTTTTTCTTCTCACGATTCAAGTCTCTCGGAACAGGCACATCTTCCGACGATTCGAAGAACTTGCAATCCATGTCAGATTTTTTGTCCAAGAGTTTAACAGTTTAGCAAACGACGAATGCTGGAGATAAACTTACATTAAGTCTCATGATCTCGTCTTGTCAACCGAATAACCCGATGACTGATTCTTTCGGTATTTTTTCTTCGAATGCTTTCTTGAGTATTTTATACTCTGGTTGGAAGAGTGATCTTACAAATACTTGTAAGTTATCGTAATCTAACTATTCAGGTCTTAGAAGTAAGTTCGACAATAGAGTCGTCTTAACCACATCCAGACTTTCCTACGATCAACCCTCTTTTACTTCTCGGTAAAAGAAGACTATTGAATATCTTCGATAATGTGCCGTTCCACGATAAATCTTTGACCTCCAGTTTAAATATAAATATATTGTATTTAAAAAGAATGTATTGCGTAAAGTATAAAGCTCATACCGAAACTAAAAATGTACAAAATGTCAAAACGAAGAATGGAAGGTCAATGTTTAGAGGTATATGTGGTGTATGTGGAAAAACAAAGACTCACTTCGTGAAAACGTTTGAAGGCGGCGATCTCGTCGGAACTCTTAACTCAGTTACAAATGGCATTAAGTTGCGTGGGCTAGATTTCCATGTGAGATGCATTTGCCGGGACATCAGTTCACAGGACCTGGAACTAGACTAGATTTGAGATTGAATCCCGATGGAACTCCTAAAAATTGGTCTAGATCCGATGATAGAGTCGATAATGCTGCTCATCAGCATGCTTTAGCGTACGATCAGCACGCGGACACAGCTTCTACGAATGTCGCTGATAAAGTGCTGATAAATGAATTGAATAATATTCCTAATCCTAATTTACGAGAGCGAAAAGAGGGGGCTAGCCTATACTATCAGCCAAAGCTAGTCTCGGGTTAGGTTTAAAAAAAGTCCAAAATTACAATGGACCGATCAACTAGCGGATGAATTACATAAACTCGTAGTAAGGTAATTTAGAAAAAGGAAAGTGCACGTTGGTGGTATCGATGAAATCTGGGCTGTTGATTTAGTTGATATGCAGTCTTTGCTAGAGATAACGATGGTTTGGGATACTCTTTAACCGTAATACACGTATTTTCTAAGTATGGTTGGATCGTACCATTAAAAGATAAGAACGGGAAATCAACAGCTGATGGCTTCGTAAAAATATTTCAGAGAAGCGGCAAAAGATCGGGTAACGGATGAGTTGATAAGGGAAAGAATTTTATAATAAAAATGTCCGAGAATTAGTTGAGTTGTATTCCACCGAGAATGAAGGTCGTGCGTTGTAGAGCGATGGAACAGAACGAGAGAGAAAATGTATAAGTACTTTACAGCTAATTCAACAATAAGACATATCGATGTGTTGAACGAAATGGTTAATAGTTAAAATGAACTCAGACATTCTTCCATTAAATTAACACCCTCTAAAGCTAGTATGAAAGTGAACGAAAAGATTGTAGCCTATGGATGAATTTAAACGGATGTGAAATTCCAGAACCCACTGTGCCTAGGTTCTTGATAGGCGATAAAGTTAGAGTTAAAAAGAACAAGAATATCTTTGAAAAGAGTTATATACTGAGCTGGACGGAAGAATGTTTTACAATTATTCAAATTCGGGTACACAGATCCACAAACTTATAACATTACCGATTACAAAGGTGAGGAAATACATGGCTCATTTTACGAACAGGAACTACAGAAGACTACTCAAGAAATACTTAGAATAGAAAAGATAATCAGGAAACGAGGGAAGAGATCTTTAGTGAAATGGTCTGGTTGTCCTGAGTCATTTAATTCATGTGTCGATGATGAAGATATCGTGACTTTGTGATGACGTTTCATCGAAATTGCTGACTTGTCGAAACTATTGGAAATTCCCGGTGTTTTTAACCTAAGTGTAGGGGTTATGACCTATGCCTTAGGTTTGTGCATGAATTATGACTCATCAGCAATATTGTGGTAACCTATTTGGTGGGTGTTTTGACCTGGGTCTTAGGTTTGTGCATGAATTGTGACTCATTTGAAATATCGCGGTGAGTCATAGGCTGGTAATTGACCTATTGTTTAGGTTATTGTTGTTTTGGTAATTTTGTGACCTAGTTAAAGGTTACTAATACGCATGTAAACCTATACATGAGCGATTTGAGCTATATACTAGGGCTTAGTTTTTTGCATGAATCATTGGCAATATTGTGGAGTGTTATAGGTTGGCGTGTCACCTAGGGCTTTGGCTATCATTGTTTTAGTGATGTTTTAACCTAGGATAGGCTACTGATATGCATGGTAGCCTATAGATTGATGTTTTGACCTATGTTTTAGTTAATGCGCCAGCTTATCCAGTTCTCTACTACTTATAACGCTTCTTAAAGCAGTGGAGTAGACAGGATTTTCCCATTGGTAGGGGTTGGTGTAGGGGTAGTTGTTTTCCACACTCGATCGAAGAAATAAGGGGCTCAATGAGCCAGATTATTCTATTTTTAGCCTTTTTGGCCGTGCATCAGTTTCGTGTGATAACTATTGTAAAAATAGAAATGCTTTTACATTAAATTAGGCCATAGCCCCGAGCCACAGGGCTTTTGATAACAATCGACTCAACAATTAAAAACATAATTTATACTCATGCTATAAATTAGGTATGTTTAATAAATAATAATGTCAAGTGTCTGCCTATGCAAATCAGTCTCCGTTTTATTTCCTTAACAGCCTACACTCATTCTGATCATCGGTAGAAGTTAAGTTTTCATGTCATTATCTAATTTATTCATTTCTTAACATATCGAATATCGGTATTAACTTGCTTGGCTGACTACTTCACAGTACGAAATAGTCTTCGCTTCTTCTCTAGTAGTTCTTTGATTATGTCCTGAGTTGTTGAGGTCATTTCACGGTGAGCAGCTAATCCATTCAACTTAGTCTCGCTTTCTAATTCCCACTTTCCCAGGATATGTTTTCAAACGGCGAAGTGTTCAGAAAGAGCGCGCTCACTGGTAGGCCTGTACAGATGGAAACAGGCAATGTTGCCAAGATTTGCAACAACTTCGTAATATTTGGATGGACTGTTGAATAACACAAGTGGATCAAAATAGCATTTATTGGCAGACTACTGTGGCGAACGCCGGTTGGGACCGCCACCGGGCGTTCACGTATCAGCAGCAGTTGGGGCAAACGCCCTGGGAAAAACCTTGAAATCCTTCCCGTCTTCTCCTGGTACCCCGGAAGGTCGAGCTTCGAGGTTTTCCCCGTCTTCTTAATTGTCCGCGGAGTAGGACCTGCCCGGTCTTTCGCAAGCTTTCGAGACTGCTACGAATTCGAAAATCACTAGGCTAGAGACGAAATCAATCGTTGTTCGACAATATACTTTATTATTATCTAAATCAGCATCGCACACAGCGAATCAACCTATCGTTCAATTCCGACCGTGCTATAGCTCCAGCTGCTTCTAGCTCTGTCCATCTGTCTGAGTGCAACTTTGCGCTCCCTTATATAGCCCCAAAGGGCTCCCTTAGGGAGCGAAACTGCTCCCACAGAGGGAGCGAAATTGCTCCCAACAGGAAGCAAAAACGCTCCCACAGCGAAGTGAAAAGCCTTAATCAACAGAAACTGAGGGGAGCCCAAACGTTACCCCTCGCAGACCCGGCGCAAAACGCCACAATGCTCCCCCAGTAGCAAGTGGGATGCCCCATCCCAGCCAACAGAAATCAAATCAAAAGAATACCCGTTAAGTCCTTTGAGCAGAATAGCAATTGATGCTCACAACCTTAGGATGCAGCCGTAAACAACATTTAAAGTCCTTCAGATAATTCAAGGACATAAATTGTCCAAAAATCCTCTCACAAGCTCCGAGACCCACGCTCACAGCTAAAAAAAATTAATTGTCGGGGCACTTCCCCATCAAATAAACATCAGGCAAGTATTCAAAAATTTCAACGAAATCCTTTGTGAAATCCTTTCAGAATTGCACATTTATAATTGCGCTGAATGAATTAAATGATAAAATGACAGACAATAATGCAGTACACTAAAGGCAGCGACACCCACGGCCGCGCCTACTGGAAGCGAGCAGGACGGTGTCTCACGCGCTGAGGACGCCGGTCCATCGTCTCGGCCACGACGTGAAGAGCAGTCGTAGCCATGCCTCCTTCAGTCGCCCCATCATTCGCGCACAGGCGCAGTTTGTCTACGTGTTCGATGAATGGGCGTGAGTTCGTCGGCTTGCGAATGCTGTAGTTGACTGGCCCGCATCGTTGCTTCACATGAAAGGAGCCAGTATACAAGGATAGCCATTTAGGACTACAGCCCTGGTAGCGGCGCGGAGTGAAATACCAAACGCGGTCTCCTGGAGTGAAGTTTCTGGTGCTAGGCGGCAACCTTCAGCTGCTCCCGCACCAAACGGTAAGCAGTCTCCATCCGATCCGCGAAGTCTCGGACATAGCTCGGATAAGTAGAGTCTGTGAGCTCCACAACCGGCGGCCTCCCGTAGACCAGGTCTATAGGTGCCCTGGCTTCCCGACCGAACATGAGAAAGTTCGGAGTAAAGCCAGTCACCTCGTGCGGCGACGCCCTATAGGCGGCCAGGATATGGGGCAATAAATCATCTCAGTCTCTTTTATGGCTGCTTAGGACTTTACCCAGCATGGCATCGAGGGTCCTGTGAAACCTCTCGATTAAACTATTCCCGCCAGGGTGATAGCTCGAAGTTCGGACCATATCTATGCTCCAACGCTTACACAGCTCCCGGAATAAATGCCCTTCGAAATTCGTCCCTGGTCGGTAAGTATCTGCAGCGGGACCCCGCACCGAACAATTACGTTGTCCACTAAAGCTCGGGCGACCGTGTCGCCTCTTGGTTGGTCATAGCTATAGCCTCAACAAACTTAGTGAAATTGTTCAGTACTTTCAGTATGTAGGTATGCCCCTTCTACTTCGAGGGTGAGGATCAGTAATGACTAAGCTCAACCTCTCCCAGGGTTCTTCGCACAACATGGGCTGCAGTGCTCCCTGTCGGGGCGGACGGCAACGGTGGTACCCACTGCCGAAACGCCTTACATCCCGGGACCACCCAACCCAGTAACCTCGGCGTCTTACTTGCAGCGGGTCCGACGAATACCCAGATGACCCCGGTCAACCCTGTATGTGCGAGCACCGTATACTCTTCCCTTAGCTTCTTGATAACCAGGGCTTGTTCCACACCGTCTCCTCTCGCTGTGCCCCTGCTAAGCGCTCTATCACGCCGACTTCTGAGCCCGGTGGGGTCCGTCAGACGCTTCGACGACTGCTGTCGTCATATTCCACTCCTCAGACCCGCTTTGTCGGCAAGGCCGGCGTGACATCACATCAGCATTCCTATGCTTCTTCCCGGGCCGATGGATCACCTTGAATTCATTTTCCGCAAGCCGCTCCGACCATCGGCCTTGTTGGCCAATCGGCTGAGGGGTGCGTTGCTGCCACTGCAAGGCGGCGTGGTCTGTTCGCAGCACGAACGGCCGCCCTAACAGATACTGTCTGAAGAGTTTTACGAAATGTACAATCGCTAACAACTCTTTCCGGGTCACGCAATAGTTTCTCTCGGCCGAGGGTAGCAACCTACTCCCGTAGACAATCACTCTTTACTTCCCGTCTATCCGCTGAGAAAACACTTCCAATGCCGTTATCATCGCATCGCAGTCCAATACATAAGTCATCCGTAGGCAAAGACAGGACTGGGGCAGTCGTCAGGGCACGTTTCATATGGTCGAAGGCCGTCGTCCCAAACAAAAGCTCGCCCCTTCTTGGTAAGGAAGAAGCTAGCACCGAAAAGTCCCGAATAAACCTTCGATAAAATGAGCATAGCCCAAGAAATGACCGCACATCCTTTAATCGCTGCGGAACCGACCACATCGCAAATCTTCGCATTATCTACGGCCACTTTCTCTGAAAATTAAGTCCGGAAAGGAAGATGTCCATCAGCCTTTTAAATATGGCGGGCGCGTTACAGAGCCCAAAGAGCGTCACTTTCCAACGAAATGTACCCCTACGAGTTACGAACGCCGTTTTATCTGCGTCCTCCGGATCCAAAGCCACTTGATGGTAACCACTACGAAGGTTCAGTGTGCTGAAGCACCCACCGTCAGTTAAGGCAAGTTAAGACTCGTCTATCCGGTAAAGCAGGCACGAGTCCTTCCTCGTCTGCTCGTTTAATAGCCGATAGTCTCTCTAAATCGCAAGGACCCGTTCTTTTGACGGGCAAACGCCACTTTAGACAACCACTCGCTAGCAGGTTCTATTCGCTGGGCCGCCAGTAAACTATTCAGCTGCTCATCGATCGTCACTCGATGGGGTAACGGCTGTCTACGAACGGGCTGTCTCACGGAGGGCGCATTTCCCATGGCAATCCTATGTTTCAGGACTGACGTCCTTCCAAGATCTAATTCCCCTTAAGAAAAGACATCGTTAAACTCCCGCAGCAGCTCACCCAATCGCGCCCGGATATCAGGCGTCACCTCCTCCGGAAGGTCGGACAATACGACGGCACTTGGCCGCCCGGCGCTCGACTCTCGTCAGCCGCCCGACTCACCTCGAGCTCCACCGGGTGAAGCCCCGCGATTACCTGATCCTTATCGAATTGGACAGGGTCATCACTTAAATTAACTACTCTCACTCGAGTTGTGTCGGCACTATCACCTAGCACGGCCCGAGCGAGATGAGCGCCCGACCTAATTTCTTGGGCCTCCGTCATTCAGGCCGGCGCCACAGAAGCCAAATCCCCGCACATCGTACGCTCTGGAATTTCGGCAAAATAACCACGTCTTCAGCGACAGCTACTCGTCTACACCAAATGAACACGTTGCCATTCACCAAGAGAATAAGTTGGCGCCCAAGATTAATGCACCGAACCCGAAGCTTAAGCGGCAGCGATGCTCCCTGAACCAATCCATGCCCAGCATAATTTTAGTTTTCTGGTCAGACACGGACTGGAGATTCCTAGCCCCGGTCGTACCCAAATCGGCAGCCTAACCTCCCCTAAAACATTAATGTTGGACCCGTTAGAAGCCATCAAAAAACGGTTACAGGAATGAATGCCTACCCCTATCAAAGCAGATGCAGGCACGAGGCTCACCTCAGACCCAGTGTCGACCAGGCACAACTGCTGATGTGAGCTGAGTGTCCCCCGAATGTAGATCGCGTTGTTGGTTGCTCGGTTCGGAGCTCTCGGCATAGTGGTGTAATTGACTACCGCCGCCTCCGGAGGCGTCGGCTCGGCATTTCTCGGTTCAGCGTCGTCGTCGCGTGGATCCTGACCCGGCCGGCATTCGCGGATGAAGTGTCCAGGCCGGCCACAGCGGAAGCATGTCCTCGTCCGTCTCTGCCGATCGTCACCAGCCGAACGAACGTCCAGACCCTGGTTGCTCGGCGGCATTTTTCGGGTGGCGTCGGTCCCCATCCGCCCTTGCCGATGGTTACCGACAGGACGAACTCCATACCCTTGTCGTCAGGCGGCGTCGTTCTGTTGGTCAGCTCCCGAAGTTTTCGGTCGAACCTGGCCTCCAAGTCCCGCTACCAGCGTCTCTGTTCTTCCTGTTGCGTGGTCAGGAAGCGCTCCAGCCAGGCTTGCAGTTGCGGGCTCTCATCAGTCCATTGAATCCCACGAACCCGGTTCGACGGTCGCCTTCGCTCGTCCGAGTCCATCGTCGCCCGATAGGTTTCCCGGCGAAGCGCAGTGCGATACGCCTCGTCCAGAGTCTTCGGCTATCGCTCGCGTACTATGAACGCGAGCTCCCCATCTCTCATGGCCTCCAGGAAAGCGTCTTTCGCGATTATCTCGATCGGTTCGTTGGAAGGCACAGGATAGGCTAGGACGACCAATCGACGTATCGCGTGTAGCAGGTCGTTCAGGCTTTCTTCCGTTCGTTGACGTCGGTAGTAGAATTGGGCACGTAAGGTTTCGGCTTGGCGTTCCGTCCCGTACCGCTGGCGCAACCGCTCGACAAGCTCCTCGTAGGTCACGTCCTGTCGATCCCCAAAGTCCCAGAGCAGCCTTCTCTAAAGCGCAGCGTTGATAGTCGACACGGTCCACGGCGGTCCATCGGTTATGTCTGATGCACACCTTGAACTGGGCCAAGAATGACAGGCGGCGCGTCGACGTTCAGCAGCGTGTAAACTATTGCTCCGTCGTCTTCCATCAGCACCAATCTTTCGATTCTACTTTTCGGCAATTGTCTCTTTCAACACGCTTCTCGGGTGTCAAAGTCAATTCACCCCACTTTTGGTACCAAAGTTGTGGCGAACTCCGGTTGGGGCCGGCACCGGGCGTTCACGTGTCAGCAGCAGTTGGGGCGAACGCCCTGGGAAAAACCTTGAATTTTTTCCCGTCTTCTTCTGGTACCCCGGAAGGCCGAGCTCCGAGGTTTTCCCCGTCTTCTTAATCGTCCGCGGAGTAGGTAGGACCTGCCCGGTCTTTCGCAGACTTTCGAGACTGCTACGAATTCGAAAGTCACTAGGCTAGAGACGAAATCAATCGTTGTTCGACAACATACTTTATTATTATCTAAATCAGCATCGAACACAACGAATCAGCCTATCGTTCAGTTCCGACAGTGCTCTAGCCCCGTCTGCTTCTAGCTCTGTCCGCCTGTCTGCGTGCAACATTGCGCTCTCTTATATAGCCCCAGTGGGCTCTCATAGGGAGCGAAATTGCTCCCACAGATGGAGCGAAAATGCTCCCATAGGTAGCGAAATTGCTCCCACAGAGGGAGCGAAATTGCTCCCACAGAAAGCAAAAATGCTCCCACAGCGGAGTGAAAATCTCAATCAACAGAAACAGAGGGAGCCCAAACGCTACCCCTCGGCAGTCCCGGCGCAAAACGCCAAACTACCCTTTTCTGCGCGTGAAAGACGACGGTACCGCAGCCTCAGTGTGGTATGGTGGCTGATTTGGTTAGAGCGGTCAGCCCGTAACGCGGAGAGTTCGGGTTCGACCCTCGTCCAAAAAGTTACTGTAGGGACCTCGAGTAAGTTTTTTGCGCACAATTGCTCTGCACTAAAACTGCAGCTTAGCCGTCGAAGCGTGTGTCCACTTCTGAACTAAACTATAAGAAGGGGGATACAAAATTACAGTTGTATTATAAAAATTACAGTTGTATTTGTTCTGAGGATGGGGTAATTTATCAGATAGATGCCAAGTTGTATTAGTTCTGCCACTAATACGTCCAAACTGCCATCCAAATCATCAAACAAATCAGTGAAAAACTCCACAAGATTGGCAAAATCTTTCGATTGTTCGTTTGAAAGTTAATGTGTATCATTTGGAATCGGGCAATGGAAACCTCGAAGAACATTGTTGTGGTTTAGAAATCGTGGTCGAAGAGAGAAACGTCCAAAAATGGAATGTAAATTGCAATTCTGTAATACTCTTCATCCGATTTTGCATGAACATTGCAATGTTTGGTTTGTCTTGTAGCCAATCAATGCCTTAACAATGTAAATTCGTATTTGTCTGCCAGTGGCGTCGCCAGAGCTTCGATGTGGGGGAAGTACCTAACGATTAAGGGGTATGGGGAACGTCGTTATCTCGCCCCCTGCAGCCCAGCTTCATCTGGAAATGTTTTTCTGTGAAGAGTTATTTGCAAAATAGGTGATGTATACAGTGGCTTCGCCAGAAGCTAAAGATTTGGGATGCACAAAGTAGTAACAATTAGGGGGCTTCCCCAGAAGCCTGCGAAAGCTGCGAAATTTTGAGCATTTGATGCCAAATGTAGTGCATTTTGGGCTCTTGTTTACCTCATGGTTTCAAACCATTCTTTCAAGGAAAAAATAACTAAATCATGTCGATGTGTGAAAAATTTGCCTATATTATATGTAAGGAAGCTGAGAATTTGACGCCATAAGGCGTTCAGTCGAAGTATTGGAAATTGCGGTGTCATTAGAAACTCCAACTGCAAGCCAGATTAATAAATAGTCAGATTACTAAAGGCGAGAAGAGATGAATTTAAGTTTTAAAGCAAAACTAGCCGTGCAACCCAGCTTCATCTGGAAATGCATTCTGTGAAGAGTTGTTTGTAAAATATGTGGTGTATGCAGTGGGTACCACTGCAGTGGGTACCACTGCATACACCACATATTTTACAAACAACTCTTCACAGAAGTTGAAGGTTGTGGAGCAAAATGTCGTAACGTCTAGGGCGCTTCTGAAGCCTGCGCAATTTTAAGCATTTGATGCCAAATGAAGTACATTTTGGGCTCTTGTTTGTCACAAATTTTCAACCATTCTTTTGAAATAAAAGTACCCAAATCATCTCCATTTGTGACAAAGCTTGACTACTATATATGCAGAGGCCCTAATTGTAAAATGTCAAATTACAAATCACGCAGGGTTCCTCCCCCCATAAAACAACTCCTCGGATTTGCACGAATCCCAAGACCTAGCCAGGGTCGGGGTGGGGTGGAGGCTGATACCCCTTGCCTTCTCCCGTGGCATTTTCAATATAAATATAATGACACTCTGTAGAGTCTAAACCATCTCGCAAACGTTGCATTTCTGCTGTTCTATTTTCTACATACGACAATGTTTCCGCTAGATCAAGATGTTGCTGTTGCAGTACATTACAGAGTCGAATGCTGCAAAGGAAAACTGTATCTACATAGTGTAAATGCTACGTTGAAATCTGCTGTTGTTCAGATGCGTAGCTTGAGAAGAAGTTACACAGTCCGCTTAATCTGAAATTTCCAATAGTCCATGGAAAATTGCATCGTATAGATCTTTGAATGCAGACACAAAGTCATATCTTTCAACCCATTTCGTGGCACACAACTGTTTAACTTTACTGTTTTTGTAAGTTGCAGGTAAAACACTTGCATCACTGCCAATAGCTTTTTGTTATCCTCCCCCCCCCCCTTTGCCCACGCCACTGCCTTCAAGATAGCTACTCACAGGCGCTAGGCTTCAAGAATTTAAATATCACAGTGAACAAGTAAAAAAACACCCATCAGCAAAACTAACCCGGTAAATTGAAAAGAGTCATCAGAGGTAGGCCTACGCACTTGAAGCGTGGAACCAACCAACGGGTTCCGGACGACAGCTGACTGATGTTCAGAGTCTTCGAATGCGGCTGGGGTCGCGAATGTGCGTGAAGCAGGAGCACGAGAGGTTGGAGATGTGGTTATGGGTCCACTCAAGAGGAGTGGATTCATCCTGCATACCACACCATCATATAAAATCTTTCTATGCTGACCGCCACCTGTACGTAAATGACACCCAACTCTACATATCTTTCTCACTAAGCTCTCTCCACCTACATCGCAACTGAACGTGGTTAACAAACTATCTTAATGGATATCGTCCAATCTCCTCTGCATCAGCTCTTTCAAAACAGAATAAATCATCCTTAACCTTCCAGCCCAAATCAAGAAAATCATTGACCCTTCAGTAGGCCTACACTCATCCATTAACTCTTCTCATTTTCCCGTCACCTCTGATGCCCGTATCAGCAATCCTTGGCGACATCTTTGGCCCTCAACTCATCTTCTCTAACCATGGGCGTCCGCAGGAATTGTTCAAGAGGGTCGCAAATTTTCAAATAGATGTCTTGACTCATTGGGACAATAGGGCAACCGATCACTCCACCTTTGACGTTCGCTTCCTCGCTCCCTAATTTAATTAAACAGCAGGCTGCCACTAGGCGGTCTAGGCCATACATGTTGTATCAATTATTATTATTATTACCAAAATTTGATACCGCTCTTCTTCCAACATCTTTTGCTCAGAAGTGCATGCACACGCCTCGACGGCGCAATTGCAGTTGTACTGCAGAGCAATGGTGCGCGAAGGACTTGCTTAAGGTCCCTACACAGTGACTAACGCCCCGGACGAGGCTCGAACCCGCGCGGTCAGCACACACTGAACGCTACGGGCTGACCGCTCTAACTGATCAGCCACTGTGCCACACCAATTATGCGCGTGCACGCATTACGACGCACGCGCATTGTTGCGCAAATGCTCCTGCGCAACAGTCTTTCTTGAGCTTTCGCTACGACACCTCGAGTGTTGGGAGCTGGTCCCGTCAGAGTCGAAGCGTTGCTGCGGATGAGGACTTTAAGCCTACCTGTTCTAGTGCAGTACCTGTCAAAGGAGCTAATATGTCTGCAAGCTGGCATTTGGTGGTCTACCGAAGAAGTAGACGTCGGAGAGAGACAGACTTAATTGGATGCTGCAGGAAAATGTGCGTCAGTTGAAGAAACAGCGTCACCCCTGTTGGCAAAGGTCGTCACGGATGTCCTAGCTCCGCTTTTGGAGGACTTGGATGAAAGTCCTTCGCGGAGGCTCAAGACTGCGCGCGTCGCCAAAAATTGTTTATGTTGACAAATTAAAAGTCTTTGAAGGGGAAACACAAGAGGACTGGGAAGAGGGCGGACTGTCCGAAGAGTGGGATATTGAACCCGAACCTGGGCCTGAGGCTAGGGCCAGGTTCCGAGCGTAATGGGAGGAGTGGTAGGCCCCGTCGGACGGTCCGGTACCCTGCGAGATTACTTGTCTAAACCTGGTTAACGTCCTTGGTACGACGTTAACTTACATCCGGTTTCTGGTGAACCTCAAACCTAGGGAACGTCCTGGGTACGACGTTAAAAGACATTTGGTTGAAGGTGAACCTTAAACCTGAGGGCGTCTTGGGTACGACGTTAAAAGAAATCCGGTTGGAGGTCAAACTTAAACCTGGCTGGACCGTTAGATGCTATGAGGGAACCGTCCCGGGCAAGACGGTAAACTGCATCCGGTTGATGGTTATCCAAAACCGCTGTGAATGGTTGAAGGTCAAGCAAAAACCTGGTTGTAATCCTGGGCATGATGCAAGCTGCATCCGGTTTCTGGCGAACCTAACACCTGGAGGGAAGATTTCCGCTGAACCAAAAATCTGTGCTATGGTCAGCTGCTGAATGAACGGCGTTAATAGACATAATTATTTAGAACTTTATTATTTTTCAGTTGAAGAGGAGTATTGACCATGCTAAACCTGTGAGCCCTACTGGCTCATCCGAGGATGGGGAGGAGGTTTTCTTGTCTGGTGTAAAGGTGGACCCTCCAGTGGCAGGATTGCTACGAGGAGGTCTTCTGCAGGAGGAGTCCTTACGGTCTTCTGCCTATTTCGGCGGGAAGTTCCGAGCCGAAACTGAGGACAGGAATATGCCCCAACTGGAACGAAAAACGCCACGTTTCTCGCCAATTTCTATGGGAGGAGTAGCGGGGTTGGCTATACCACCCTACTCAGTAGAAAATTCGTTTCCTCTGCTTGCGAGCTGAAATACCGAAATTTGTCAGAATCCTCCTTCCCGTCTGGTGGCTGAAGGTTTGATCCTATAAAGTTAAATATTAAGGCTGAAATTTGGCTTATATCGGTGGTAGCACAGTTATTTGGAAATGGTCGACTTGCATAACGTCAATAATGATGGTGTCTAATGCTCTTTTATTGTTGATTATTAATGTTCGGAATATGTGCTCTGTTGCAATGAACATTGGCCTATTTATGTTAAACTGTAGGCCCTATATAATTGACCAGCATAAGTCTACAATATAGTTCTAGTTTATATGTTGACACAAGAGGTCTGTTCTCTTTTTGATTAAACTGTAATATGTAGGTTCTGAGGAATTACATGCCTTAATATTCCAGCCTTAATATTTATCTTTATAGGCAAGAAGAGTAAACCAAAACCATGCCGAATCTCTTATCGCAAACAGGGTAGCTACGACCAATTCAACCACCCACGTTTCGTTAGGGACTTTGCGATTCATGTCCTCTAGACTAGCCAAGAACACTCCTTCAGTTGGTTGGATGAGAAATGATAATAAAAGAGCCTTCTATAGCTCTCGCCTTAATCTGTGATGAAAATTTGCTATAACTAAAGTGTATTACGTGAGATGGACATTTCTGATACTAGCATTGAAAGTTTTGCAATGCTCAAGGCGTTTCTTTTGTTACATGATGAATGACGATGTGCCGATTAGGAAGTTATCAGACAGCTTGTGGAGAGGGACCGGGATTTCTTCGGTAGGTGAAATCAAGTAGAGTGGAGGGGAATTGCTGCACAAATGTCCCTGCGCAACAGTCTTCCTCGCGCTATCGCTGCTGAGCCTAATAAGGCCCTGCAACTGAAGTTCTTGAGGTAGTCACTTGTGGCGCCACCAATAATTCTATTGTGTAGGTGTAGGTCACGCGCAAGCGGCCATTTTGTCAGTCGGTCGTTATCTATTGAGCGTGAAAGTTCTATAACGCCGATTCGATTAAGTCTCATAAAAGCGAAATTTTCGAGTAATTTCGGAATAAAAACGCGGCGAAAATAAAGAGGGAGGTACTAGGACTTGCGTGATGCATGTGTAGTCTGAAAACTTAGAATATTCGTAGGAATAAGTTTGATTAACTTCTGCCTAGAAACTGGTGATTGCGCTGTGTGTAGTGTAACTTACTGCACTTGGCCTCTAGATTTTTTATAGCGCTGCTTTATGTTGAATAGTGAACAGATCAGTTCCGTAATGTCATAGATACCGTACTGGCATTGTGGAAATGAATAAATGATAAGGTTTCATGCAATTGATCGACTTTTTGTACAATTAAGAACTTTGATTACTAGCTGACAAATTGTAAATGCTGAATGTGGATCTACAACAGGCAGCTGTGAACCAGTTTGATTTTGATTAAAGAATAATTGTTCGTTGAAAGAACGTTCTGCATAAAATTCTTAAATTGTAAATAAGACTTATATAAGATGAGAACTAGCAACACACTCTGGCATAAAATGAAAGTGATAGAAGCTGCTGGCCACTTGCTAGACGGAAATAAATCCGTGCCTTTGCCCAATATACACGAAGAAGGTGAAGATTATGATGTGGTCGTAGTGAGGAGCCCTATAGAAAGGAGTACGAATCTGCACGTAGGGATCGTCTCAGTCCAGGTGCTTCATCCGCCACAGCGGATGAAGCACCTTCACCAGCGGATGATCGTCACTATCAGTCCCGAGATCACGGACACTCTGATCCGGCACGAAGCAATTCTGGGGTGTACACTAGGGCCCTCACTATGGCTGGTGCTGATTCAAGGCTGACAGGAGCATACGAGAAGCCCTGCCTCTTGCTTACGTTGAAGTCGGCGATTGCAGAGGAAATATCCCGTTGACTATGGAGTAGGATCGGCAAATGTAACCTCGGAAGGTGTCCCCGAGCAGCAAGCAATCCCTAGGGGCCGTAAGTCTGACAGCATTAAACCTCGTTGTGACGCACAAATGCATGTATTACATCTAAAGACATTTTTGTCCTTGCATTAAAAATTGTAAGTCGGCGCCTATGACATACACAGCCAATACAAAAAACATTTGTTGGTAATTAGTTTAATATATTTAGCTTAGGGGCCTTCCACATATTACGTACGCAGCGAGGGGAGTGGGTTTAAAATTTCGACCATTTTGCGTACGGGTGCGTATGGTGGGGAGGGGGTCCCGAAAATATGTGCGTACGCAAATATAATTGTCTAATTATGATGTCCACGATACAGAATGTAACGGTTCTGGGGTACGCCTACCTGGTGTCGACCTGCTGTAGTGTCTGCCTGTTGTGTACGCCTGTCTACTGTGTTCTTTCTTCTGTGGTATCTACCTGTTGTATACGCCTATCTACTATCTACTGTAGTCTATCTACTATCTACTGTAGATATCTACTATCTACTGTATCCTATCTACTGTGTATTATCTACTATCCACTGTGTAGTCTCTACTGTCTACTATCTACTATCTACTGTAGTCTATCTACTATCTACTGTAGATATATACTATCTACTGTATCCTATCTACTGTGTAGTCTCTACTGTCTACTGTCTCCTATCTACTGTGTATCATCTACTATCTACGGACTACGGCAAATTAGTATAAAAGGATCAGAGAGTCGTCATCGGGTCGGTCGTCATCGGAGAGTCGTCATCGTAGTCGTGGTAGGATCGTGATAGTCGTCGTCGTCTGGAGATCGTCATCGGGGAGCCTTGTAGATTCGGCTTCGGCCTTGCAGTCTTGGCTCCTAGGAAGCACGAATAGTCGTCGTGGCTTGCGATAGTCGTCGTGGATATAGTCATCGTAGTTTTGCGATAGTCGCCTTCAGCCATTGACGTAGCATAGTTGTTACCGTCAGCCATTGACGTAGCGTTGCAATTACTCGTTAGTTATCGACGTAGGGCGTAACGAGGGAGTGAGAAACGGACTGTTTCCGAATCGGCGCTACAGAAGTGTTGTTTTCCGTTGTACATTAAAAGAAGATTATCGAACAAGCGTGTCTTACTCCAAGCGTCATCCAGAAAGGAGCTATTTAAACCTTAAATGGTTAGTCTTCTACAAACCACTGAAGCCTTACTCAACGGACTGCAAAACGAACTACCCCCATATCGGACGGGGCTGCAAGTCGTCATTCTGGTCACTGTCGAATAGGCCCCGTTCCGTTACAAGAATATGAAAATCAGAACTGTAAACCTAATCACAGACTATATTCCTGCCAGTGGCGTAGCGAGGCAAAGTGCCGCCTGGGGCGAAGGTACAAAATGCGATTTCCTTCATTTTATTCTTGTGCATATCCCGGGATATGCACAAAAAGTGATTGGCATAAGTCGCTTATTTTCAGTGTTTTCATTATATACATCATGGTTAATCTATTCATTATTCAATTCATTTTATATACAGTTAATAACAGCATCAGCAATAGCATGAAGTGTCAGAATTAAAACTGACTAATGAAAAATGCGCTATCATTTGCTATAAAATAGGAAAATAGAATAAGATAGCGTTAATTAAGCCATTTATAAAGCAAATAAAACAAACCTCACAATAATGTTACTAAACGTCTTGCAGGCTAGATCTAAAATTATAAAGTGCACATAAAATCAAAATTAAACAGTAAAAAGTTATTATTTCTCTCTACATATTGAAAAGAAAGCCATAAATAATAATATTTAATCATGCTGGGACTATGGTAAGTCTGGCGGCTGGTGACAACAGTGACAAGTGGCAGAGATGTTTCTACCAAGCCATATGTAATTAGAATATACTAGTAACTGGAAATTTATTATACAGATTATGGATACGCGGTTTCATACTTTCATTCCCACTAAACCAAAATATTAAACATTAAACAACATGGATATAGGCTGTAGGCACTTGGCAGTCATACTTCCTGGTTATTTCCGCTACTAAACGCAGTCAATATAATCTATTAAACGAACAAAAGTAAAAAGAAACACAAAATAAATAAATATTTTTTAGTTGTAGGGGCCTAACTAAAGTCAGTGTAAACATATTTGGCCGGTAAGTTAAAATCAAGTTTAGATGAAAATAATAAATATCATAAAAACAGTGCATATGATCCAAATTTCAGGGGCGCAAATTTTAGGGATAATACGGTTATGCTTTCAGGAATAAAATTTTATAATGATACAAAAAGAAATTCATAAATTAGTTATTAATAACTAGTTTTAGGCTAATTTCAATTCCAACAATCGATATTCAATTGAATCTCCCGCTCATCCCCTATTAATTTTCCTTTGCCAGGCTCGTATATACATTTTGAAAAAATTTTTTATGTGCCCCGTGCAGTGTATGCTTGACCCCATACATGTATTTTCTCACATCTTTCTGTTTATGCAACGGAGGTGGGGCGCTCTTATATAGATGAGTGCCAACGGCGCCAAAATTACCCGAGCACCCCTCTGATGTATAAAAACACTAGGTGCCATTCGATCATGTCGATGGTACTTTGGTATATTGTGTTTGTTAGTGTTAAGTCACGAAATAGCTAAACAGCATTGTGCCAGGTTTAGGCAAGAGCAACAAGAATCTTGAAGATTGCAAATTATGCAACTAATACAGCAATAATTTTTTGATTTTTCCCCGAAAATGCCGCCCCTGGGACAAGTGCCGCCTGGGGCGGTTCGCCCCACTCGCCCCCTCGCTACGCCACTGATTCCTGCTTAATCAATCTTATGTAGCATTAAAACGGTTTCAAATGCAAGGGTTGTTAGTGTTTTATTTCTTCATAACAGTTAACAAACTTAAGCTGTTAAAAATGATGCTTAGCAAAACTAAATAGCCTGTGGTAAAATAAATGTCTTATAGATGTTTTTAGCTATTTTGCCTTTGCAATGGGGGGGGTAGAGCTCAAATATACGTACGCATGGGGAGGGGGTCGACGAAATGTACGCGGTGCAACAGGGGGAGCGGGTCCGAAAATCCGATTTCTTTGCGTACGTAATTTGTAGATGGGCCCTTAATTGCCACAAAGCTGGGAAAGGCATATCTAAAATGTTTTGAAGAATCCAATATGGATATGGGTCGATTATGTATGCATATAATCATATACATATATTTATATATACTTGCGTATATAATATATAGGCCTATATAATGTTAGGACTAAGCGATTCATCATTCACCTGCTATCTCGCAGCAATCGGCTAAAATCAGCAACAAGTTGTCAACAACGCAATAGTCGTTGGTAAAAGAAATGCGATACCAATGATATACGATATGGGCCGATCCACATATTACGTACGCAAAAAAGTCGGATTTTCGGACCCCTCTCTTCTGTTGCACCACATACATTGCGCGGACTTCTCCCCCATGCGTACGTACGTCTGAGCTCTACCCCACCCCTATTGAAAAGGCTAAATAGCTAAAGACATTGATTTTACCACAGACTATTTCTGTTGTTAAGCATTATATTTAACAGCTTAAATTTGTCAACTGTTACGAAGAAATGAAACACTAATAACACTTGCATTTTGGGAAATTTTAATGTTACCTAAAATTGATTAAGCAGGAATATGGTCTATGATTGCGTTTACAGCTTTGATTTAAAATTCCGTATTGTGACCGTCATAATTAGCTACTTATAACTGCGTACGTACATATTTTCTTGCCCCTCCCCCACCGAACGTTCCCGTACGCAAAATCACCGAAATTCGAAACCCCTCCCCTCGCTGCGTACGTAATAAGTGGACGGTCCCTATGACTGAGAGCATCTCGCCGTCTAGGTGTTGACAATGTGATTTTCCCCATTACCAAGAAAGAACTCCAAGTTAATTGTTAGAGAAAAACGCCAACACGAAGATATAAAAAAATTATCAAATTTCTCTGCAAATATGCTAAAAATCCAGGGGGCGCAAATGCGTTATTTTGCGCCCCCTGCGGACGCCCATGGGTGCAGGCCAGACATAGACTAATACAAAAGTCGAGACTGCGAAATTTAATGCAACCAGCAAGAGCAATGAATGAGTAGCGAAAATATCTTACCCTGAAGAAATGAGAGAATAATAGCAATTCGTATGTTTCGCATGGTCACAAGGTCGGTCAAATCTCCATAGTCGTTAGTTCTCTGCGCGAGATTGTGTTGAACGTTTACCAAGAATAACAGATTTACTCCGCCTCGTCCTCAAGCCTCTTGCAAGCTCCTTTTAACAAACTCCCGCTTATTAGCTTGCAGACTGACTGCGATTCGTAGCAGATGTTGATGAATATGGCTAGTCTGAATGTCCTGCAACCTATTCGTGTGATTTAGGCGGCCCTGTGGTAAACGGCGGTCGGTCAGTCAATATCTTGTCCGTATGAAAATGCCATGTTAAGCTTGCCGAAGGCAGTCCACTCCACATACAGCACTGCATACGTAATATGGATTATATGGTCGGTCGACTACAAGAAATCGACCGGTGTCCCAATATAAAGTCTTCCCCAAACAAAGTCTCCCATCGACTTTAAAGTCTTCCGTTGCAGAAGTAGAGTAGGCCTATCCCTGTTTTACAATCAAGTCAACTCATCATCTATGATAAAGCGACTCCCATTACGTTTGTCACTTAGGTCCACATTACTGTAGGCCTATTAAGAAACAAGATAGTTGAAACAGTTGTCTTCAATAATTTTTTAAAAATCTAATGTTAATACAACACAATGCAACTTTCATTTATAGCGCGCCTTAATAAACAGTCTTGCTTAAAGGACGCGTTACAAGACAGTCATAGTATACAGAAAATAAATGAGTTTAAATTTGGGGTTAGACTTGAAAACTTCTATCAAGGAAGCTCCGCGCACTGCTTCTGGTAGGGTGTTCCTTTCAGCTGGCCCAGCTATTTCAAACATTTTGTTGCTAAGCTAGGTTAGAACTTTTGACAAGAATGTATCCTTTTCTTGGTCCAACGGTAGCACATAGTGTAACCAGGTCGGCCAGGTAATGTGGGGCCAGACCGGTCTTAATCAGAAGACAAATCTTGAAAGAGATGCGAGCCTGGATGAAAGGCCAATGAGGTTGATGTAAGCCTAAGTAATGAGTAATGTGATCACGTAGCAAAGATTTTTTACTGGGTGTGAGGCAGTGTGCATCACTGAGGTATGGCTTAAGCGGTGCAAGAGTACATTTAGGTAAACCAAAAAGTACAGAGATACTATAATCATACGCGCCAACTTTTTATTTTGAGTCATGTCACATCGTCATCGTCGCTTCGCGACGGTGGACTACATGAATGGGAAAGTGATGTCCAATGCTTTCTGTCTCGTACGATGTTCATTAAGCTTGTGACTCTTAAACCAGTCCACGCCATGACATTGTCAAACCAGCAGATTCTGGGTCTTCCACGACTTCGGCGTCCTTCCACTATACCCAACATCACACTGTTCTCAATACTGTCTTTAGGCTGTCTCACGATGTACCCGAAGTACCGCAGTTTTCTGGATTTGATGTGGCCCAACAGTTTGCTGTCAACTTCCGCCATTTGATACACTTGTTCAGTGGTCACCATTGCTGCCCATGGAATTCTGAGCAGTTTCCTCATGCACTTGTTCTCATATGCTTGTATGCATTTCTCTTCTTTCTTTATTGTCCACGCCTCACAACCATACGTTGCTACTTTATCTTGAGTACAGAGGCAAAAGAATTCCAATATTTTTGAACACGCGCGTCACATCGAGTTTTAATGCGCGAGTGACGTAGGCCTAATTGCTTGCACGTCCATATTCGCTGTAAGTCATAAGTTATATTAACTCAAAAAATGTTAAACAGATAAGACTATTAGTTGTAGCACGCTGTTTAGTTAAGATAAATGAATAAGCCAAAATGAGCCTAATTAAAATTCTGACAAGTGATAACGATGAATTTTTTAGACGGAATCTGACTTATTTTATTGCAATTGTATCTGCGGACGGAACAATTTGCTTGACAAAAAATGTACCACTACGATTTTCGATGACTTGGCTAATGCTTAACTCTGCGACCTCTATCCCGTGTTGTCACTGAAACTCCAAACACCACCTTAATTATCACCTCTGCCCTTAAATCACTCCACTAGCTCAAATTACCTGAACGAATTGAATACGAAGTCATAACTTATCATTCACTTACAACACACTCCAATCTCAGCTCACATATTATGTTAAACGAAGTGGTTAATCGTGAGCAAGTTTCCCGAGATATTATCTCCGGCAAGTTGCTCACGATTCAACCACTTCGTTTAACCCGTTCCTCTTTCTACTCTCGCACTGCTCCGCCCTAGCTGTCGTCACATCATCACTCAAATTTGCAAATTGCTCCATAGCCATTCTTGTCCCGCCTCTTTGTAACAAACTCACACCAGTAAAAAAACAAATCAATCCTACGAAATCACAATCTACTCACCTCTTGCTATCTCCCCACAGATCTTCAACTGAAAACACTGTTCTTTCACAAATCCTACCATAATTCCTCCTCCACCCCTCTAGGCACCATGGGTCGTGGCTTTGTCTAGTTGTATAATAATTACGGTCCAACAGCCCACTAAGTAGGGCCTAACCTGTTGTGTGCTGCGCATGCCAAGATTACTCTTTGACACCACCCGGTTCTTGGCTACTATATCTTTCTCTCAGCACAGCCCCTTGCCGAATTCCTATCTTGGGAAAGGCGTCGATCTCGTTTGACAGGTGGAGGGGACACCCAGTGAAAGAAGTAGGAAATGTGGGGGACACACTATAAATTGTCCCCTCTCTGAAAAAGGTGGGAGGACTTGTCCCCCTCGCCGCCCCTGTATCTTGGGTCATCTTCTTTCACGCCGCCAGCAGCAGACCATATCTCCCTAATGGCTTTGTCCTTTTGCGTCTTCATCCTATCTCAGCTGCCTCTCAGTCAATGTCACCGTACGTCCTTCTCTAACTGTTACCCTTGTGCCAGATTCGCAGATCAGGTTAACTGGTGCCTGGTTAATTAAAGCCGTTAACAAACCATTAGCACTGTAATGTGGTAGCAAAGCTGTTGGCTGTGAGACAGCGACGGTTGTGCACAGCTTTGGCGAGTATCAAACTGGACTAATACAAACGATAATAAGCACTCGTACGCTACTCCCACCCCGTCCGAGCCGTACTCACTTGACCTTGTGCCTTGAATCACGTGACACTTGACCGTTGAAATCTTAATAGACATCCATAATCCAGTATAACATGATTTATTATACAAAACATAGGGTCTACAGGGGCATACAAAACATACCCGGGCAAAACCATATTCTTGCTCTGGTACTTTCCAAAATACAGGGGTAAAAATCCCGTTGCCTCTGTGGAGTCGGTGCCTATGTCAATAATCAATTCCAGACAAAACCAGTGATTGGACTATGACACGAAGATAGTGCTCCTTTACGGAGCGTTTGATTTGGCCTATTCGGTGAAGGTGAAAGAAACAGGCTTTGGCAATCGAATATAGTTAGACATAAAATATATGTTGGATATGAAATGTTTTATAGCACGACTGCACATTTCTGTGTTAATAATAGTAAACAGACTAACCTATAAACCGTTTGCAGTGACGTAACAGATTAATTTACAACGACATCTGCCATTTTGGTACGCACCCAACTGCATGTTGATGTTGGATACGCCAGTGAACGGTGCCTAATACAAACGGTGGATATGGTTTTCTGTGCAATAGTTGACTGCGACAGCCGTAGTCAGAGGGATAAAAGTTAGCAGAATTAAAAAATACGAGAGCGCGTACGCTGTCGGCTTTGGGTAAAAACCATGGTTTCCAGGGATCGTAGTAGTAGTCTCAAAACTTCTACAGCACCATTTGAAGGCCAAGCGCATGGCATCAGCTATTCACGAGCGCTGTGTCGAATCTGAGGGGTTGTCTAAAGGGTAGTCGGTGGGAGGTCAAAGTCCGGTTTCTAGCTGGTCAGAGGAGGCAGAGTAGCTGCTAAGGCGGGTGTCGTTTTGGTCGAACATTGGAACGTGGACATCAACTGAGTCTGCAGAGGAAAGACTGCTTGAAAATGTGAGACTTAAGTTTGGACTTGAAAGCCCGAGGGTGATGGATAGACGAGTCTGAGACAGATGTTGGATGACAGACAACTATGGTGAGGGAACCGAAAAAGTACGGAATTCACGAGGCAGATTGTTGGATATGGCTTGGTTGGAAAACTTGAGATGAGACCGGGGGTCAAGAAAGAGTGAGACAAGAGGATGATCGGGTACAGTGGGTCGACTGCCATGGATGGTAAAGAGATTCATGTCGTCCTTGACAGGCAGTTTATATCCATGCGCACGCGGGCGAATGGTGCGTAATGGTGTTGGGTTGGCAGCGGTAACAGACGGCTCAGAACATGGTCGCGATTCCCGTCAATGGATTTAAAGAGGCGGTCCTCGGTTGTACGTTGCCATTCTCATCTCCATTGTAGGGCTTCGTTTGGCTAGGCATCTCATCCGTTCTGCTCCCGACAGCAGGCGCTCAATACCCAGGCGGTCCGATGAACTGGAGAAGCCCACATTGCGGGGGAAGCATTCCGAAGCATACATCAGGCGCGAAACTGTTGTTGCTTCCGCAACTACTTTCGTTGCTTCCTGCGAGAGGACCTTGATACTACATTGTTAATGCTACATCATTGCGCATGCACCCAAGGTATTAGCAACATGGGGGCAGCACTGAGATTGCTGCCGAAGGTGACTCCGATGATCTTCATGTTAAGTCAACCCTCGCCACTCCATCTATTAGCAGTAGCAGATCTGCTTTTCCGCATCCCATCACCAGTATCTCCCTTGACTTAGCTTCATTGAGCCTTAGGTTAGGGGCCGTCCACATATTACGTACGCAGCGAGGGGGAGGGTTTCAAATTTCGGCGATTTTGCATACGGATGCGTACTGTGGGGAGGGATCCCGAAACTATTTATGTACGCAAATAAATAATTGTCTAATTATGACGTCCACAATACAGAATATGAAAATCAGAACTGTAAACCCAATCACAGACTATATTCCTGCTTAATCGATTATATGTAGCATTAAAGCTGTTTGAAATGCATGTGTTGTTAGTGTTTTATTTCTTCATAACGGTTAACAAATTTAAGCTGCTAACTATGATGCTTAACAAAAATAAATAGCTGTGTGGTAATATCAACGTCTTATAAGATGTCTTTAGCTATTTAACCTTCGCAATGGGGGTAGAGTTCAAATGTACATACGCATGGGGGTATGTACGCGGTGCAACAAGGGGAGGGGAGTCCGAAAATCCGATGTTTTTGCGTACGTAATACGTAATGGATGGGCCCTTATTGGACGCGGCCCATTCTGAAACCGAGCTCTTCTCTGATTGTTGCTCTAGAAGTTAATCCAACCAAAAGATTTGTCGTCTACATACTTCGCCATCACGTTAGTCGGATTTGAGGTGTTCAGGTTAGAGGCATCGATGGAGTAGTACGTCCGAGCCCGTGTTTATTCGTTCAGGACCATGAACTTTGTGAATTGTTAGCGGCCTTCGAGGAATTTGATGCTTAGGTGTGCTGGTAATGGCTCTGGCTAGTGAGTTTTTAATAAGTTGTAGATGCCCAAGTTGTCTGGAAAGGGGTGAAGAGTTAGTGGATAGGTATGTATTGAAGGGTCAGGAATTTTCTTTATTTTGTCAGGATGACATATGTGATAATGAATTCTGTTTTTGAATGGCAGTGAAGGCTGGACGATATCCATTGGGAGACTAAGTTTGCCACATTCAGTAACTTTGTAATGGAGATGGAAAAAGAGCTTGGAGAAGCTAGGATATATAGAACTATATGTCGTCTGCATAGAGACAGACAACAGAGGATTATCAATAATTTTGTGCCCACCAATATGGCCAACCACAGTCCTACAGATATATGCAGATACTGAGGATCTTTATACTTCATTGGCATTCTAGGATATAGCTTACTGGTGTTGTAGACAGGATGAAGAGGAGAGAACCCAGAACAGAGCCTTGGGGACACAGCAAGAGAGTGGTTGTGACAGAGGCTGCAAGCTTTTACAAAGGAGGACTCTGCAAGACAAGCAGGGCCATATCAGGCCAAGAAAACAGTTGACGAAGGAGAAGATTGTATCAATGGTGTGGAATATGGCAGAGATATGAAGGAGACAGACAGGCAAGACTTGCAGGAAAGTTGTTGGTGGCTGATGCCAGTTTGTTGTGCAGAGAAGCAAGCAGAATTTATGTGGAGTGGTGTTTAGTGAAGCCCAATTCGTTGGGGCTGAGCAGTGAGTTGCAAAAAAGGCAAGTCATTAAGTCGGGCAAGATTACCTTTCTGAAGCGTCAATGCATAATGGGTGGATCTGCTGGAAATATTTCGTGACTGGTATCATTTTTTTATTTACAATGTACTAATTTGACAATATTTCTACTCGAACCTTAAGCGCTTCAAACGATTATCAATAATTTTGTGCCCACCAATATGGCTGCTCGCAGATATATGCCGATACTGAGGATCACTATATTTCATTGACATTCTGCACAAGTCAAATCGACAGCATAAGTAGCAAACAAGTACCATAACCTGTAGAACATGGCACAAATCATGAACAAATCAGTCATGAGATTATTATTCAGCAAGACACCTTTTCAGTTGTGTGGCAAGCGAAACTGTTTGGCACTCAACTGAAATGAACATCTGCAGTCAGCCAAAAATTCTTAACACTACTTATATGATTTTAAAGTGTCAAAATCAGACAGCTAACCCATTAGATTTCTGACCTCTGTCAGCAAGCAGCAAAATGTTGGATTTAGTAAAGGAAAGGTTTGGTCCGATTACAGTTTGAAATTAAAAGTTTATTACTGATGAATAACCCATCTGCACACTAAACACAGAAGTGTTGCCCCATGAGGATAATTAATTGGACAGAACTACTGGGAATTGCAGTTCTGATTTTCAGATGTTGACCTCTCCAACAATAGGTTGTAACCAATGTACCTGTAAACTATATAACTTCAGGATGAGCATTGATTTCATCCAATTCTCACTGTCTAATCTGAAAATAAAACCATGTCATGAACGATATTCAGTTTAATCAGGTCAAAAGCAGACAGCATTGCCCAAGCACAAGCAAAGCAGGGTTTTTGCACTTATTGTATTAATTATTTTCAAGTAAACACTTGGTAACATAATTTATGAATTCCGTTTCTTGAACAGGTAAGCACAAGATCAAATTAAAATGATCTTGTGACCACTCTTAAAACAGTTACATAAATCAGTTGGACCGAGAAGAAAATTTATAAAATCCTTCCAATCAACACACATTCTTATATAAAAATGTCAGAAGCAGCAACAAAAATTAGTTCAATTTTAGATGTTACATGTTATAACAGAACCCTTTTGTGGATGTGGAGGATTTGCAAATGGTTCCCAAGTAAAACATTAGAAAGATCTACTCCAGTGTAACATAAATTTTCCTGGCTTTAACTTTCTGTTGACTGCTGTCATGTTTTCAAAAACAGAAAACTTCATAGGGGTCATTGCATAATTACGCAACGCTCGAGGGAGGGTGGGTGGGGTGCTACAAACGTTAAAAAACATTACGTAGGTGGGTGGCTTAGCTGAACGCTATGTAACGCTTTTTGTTTTTAATCTAATTAGTAATTGATTAAAAATAATAAACTATAAAACAAAGATAAAGTTTTTCTTCGAGTCGCCAAGGCTCGGGAACGAAACGCTCTGGTGAAATAAAATTTCTACGAAACGTTCTTCTACCAATTTCTCTGCGAGCATGAATATATTCAGGAAGGCGGGGTTAATTTAAAACGTCATACGAAAGCGGGGCGATATTCAATACGCAAATCAAATCCGTTTGATATGCATCAATATTATGATCGTTTACATTTCCGAAATTTGAACATTTTTAGATTCGACATTAAAACAACCGAAATGGCAGACCTGCTTCCTAAAGAGGTCTGGAGATGCCTGCGTTAGTTAGAAAGACGCAATCGGGGCACACCCGCTGAGTTCAAAATTCAGACCCAAGCAAAGCTGGGCTATAAGGCTAGTAGGCCTAGCATATACATTTTGCACTAAACTAGCGTTTAGCTACAAGCAGCAGCAGTGCAATCGAAGTTCAAACAAGATATTAAATATTATCTACCATTGATGGCAGTTAAATTTGGAGACCTGGGACTATATTAGGTCCAGGTAAAACTACAGTTTTGTTCAAAAATAAATACGTAACACTCAGAGGGGTGGGTGAGTCTATGGAAACGTTACAATGGGAGGGGGGGTCAAAAACGGCCATTTTCAGTGTTACATAATTATGAAATGACCCCATACTTCATCAGTCTTTAGTACATTGGCAGTCTGAATATTTTTATTTTCTGCTTATTTTGGTCTTTTGAATGATGAATTATTCTTGGCTTTCTTCTTTTCAGACCCTTTGGATTCTGATCCCTGAAATGAAAGGAAAACTGCCTATACATGATAAGAACATAGCAGCTAATATATTAAAGTAAAAAACAATAATTTACCTAATGAACCTGGTTTCTATAACCCTGCATATGTATAAAGCATAAAGATATACAGTCAAATGACAAATTCTATGCTTCTCTCAATTTCATATGAACATCAGCAGAATGATATATAATAAAAGTATTTGATTGCACTTGACATCACCAGCAAGAGACCCATGCAAGATATGGTGAAGGTGATGATTTTCGTTTATTATTAATACAAGGTTAGCACACCACAACCTAGTTACAAGATATCTGATTAAAAATTGGACTTGATGACCAGAGGGCCATTCTATTGAATATGACTAAACAGTACAGTTTTTATTTTCTTTGGTGTGTAGGAGAAAGTTCTGTGGCCTAGAGACACGTTTGTTGACAGAGGTAGGGGGGGGGGGGGGAAATGTTGTGGAGAACATGAAACTCATTTCAGATAACAGCCTGCAATATGCGATCCTATGCACAACCAACCCTTTCACGAACACCAGGCTAGTCCTTCGAGAGATAACCGCCTCTATGTAGACGAGAAACGAATCGATCGAGTTTTGCTCTGTCATCCTCAGAAGCATAACACCGCCAAGATGGGGCGGTATACAGCAGACAAGCCATGGTGGTTGCTCCAGTTAAGTTCTGCAGATACCCATCAGATAGTCCATGATCTCCAAGCACATTAAATGCATGGAGAGAGCTGGAGCACGATTGCAATGACTGGACAACGTGAGAGAGGTCGCTCAGGTCTTGACTCAAGGTAACACCTAAAACCCTCATTGCAGTCATGCGCGTCACACCATCAAGCAATGCGAAGGGTGAGTCAGGCCAAGACATGATAGCACCATTTCACACAATTTGTTCTTGCTGAGTGAGATTGTTCCTTGCTGCCCAGGCAGCCACATTGTCCAATTCAACGCCGATTGTGTCCCACTTTTTTGACCCGACCAACAGATTTGTATCATTCGCATATTTAATTGTGATATTCTCTTGATAACTGGGTGGAGATCCGAGATGTGGAGATGCAATGATTACGTAATCCGGCAGTTCAACTCCCGATCCCCGAACAACATTTGCATTGATGAATGCGATTGCAGACAACATTCTAGCAAACCAAGTGACATGTTTACGGTCTATCAGGAACTCAACCAACCAATTGTAGATGTATGTCAAGACCAGTTAGCTTCTCGAGCAAGAGTTGAATGCCGTACCGTGTCAAAAGCCTGTGAGAAGTCAAGTGAGACCAGGATGACGTATTGGTTAGTCTCAAGTAGCTGGGCGACATGGTGCAGTAATGATATCTCGGCTGCAGTGGTCGAGTCAGTGGGGCTGAATGCGAATTGGTCACCAAGAAGCTCAGACAATGATTGGGAGAGCAGTAAAGGTCGGGTAGATGCACCAACTCCCAGACTAGTCAATGCGAGAACTGATGAAAGCATGGACTATGGTTGTAAAGACAGGAGAGGATACAGATCTTCTGATGGCTCTCAGATGCCTCAAGTGATATTAGTAACATGGCGCGTCAACTGCAAGAGGTGCTCGCAGAAGGACAGAAAGAACTGAATTTAAAGAAATTCGTTCAAAGTCCATAGGAGTCTTTGGAGTCGAAGCCTTCTCGATTGGATGGATGGTGGACTTCTTTTGAGAGAGCATTGATCAGATGAGCTAGTACATCCAAGTAGACAGGCATGGCAAGACACAAGAACCAGGCTATTAGACCAGAGGTTCTTAACAGGTGTGTCATGACACACCAGTGTGTTGCACAATGACCAGCAGTGTGTTGAGCAAACATGGTGTCGCAAAATTGCAGTTTGGCGGACATAGGCTATGATGATTACCTAATACACACAGCAAGTTAACCAACCTAGAAAAAACACGAAAAAGAGGCAAATCTTTTGTGGTGTTGTGCACAAGTGGCCTACTATATTGCACTTACAAAAACTGAATCCTTACACTTTAACATGATCCCAAATATCAAGGACCGAAAATTCAATAACTGTTAGGACTAAGTTAACTTAATATTGTAGAAACAACATGGAATCTTAGAATTATATCAACTGAATTTAGAATTTATGTATCATTGATATGAAAATTTTTATTGATAAAATTGTGAGCAATTTCTAATTTTCAATAAATAAGCTAGATCAACTTTATTTTTAAAATTTTGGCGATATTCACATTATGACTGTTGCATGGCGTGTTGCCAAATATGGTTGCAACTTTAGATATGTTGCGCGCCAAAAAAGGTTAAGGACCTCTGTGGTAGGCCGTATGATGAAGTCTGGACATCTAAATTATAGAATATTCTGGACACAGTTGTAAAACGAGAAGTTTGCTGCGACGTATCTTTCCTGGCAGGGGTTAAGCAAGCAGGGTCTGTGGTGTTCACAGCGTAGAGGGCGTTCAGGCAGTCAGCGTTGCCATGGAATCATCATTATACTAAGTTGATGGCCATCATTTTGCAATCTCCCCACACAACACCATTCAGTTGATATAATTCTTTTAGTCCACCTCGTGAGTCAACATTCCTCATATGAGGAGATGATGCGGCCAATAACATGGCTTACTTGCTGTCAACTGTGTAACACAATAAATAAATCAATAACTGAGTAAAGTCAATGACCATTTGTGCCAATAATGGCGGGTCCTGTTGATGCGATGTCTGTTTTGCAAACACAGCTGAAAGAGCAGGTTGCAATTTTCCATCTTGGCTTTTCCACTCTCAGTATTCAGATGCTTAGTTGATTAAATGGTGATTAAATTCAACAGGCATATATGTCTTTCAAAACAGTAAATCGCCGCTCACCTGAAATGTACTGGGCTTAAACTGAACGTCCTCCTCTAGCCAACAAATGTTTTCGCACACGAACTAATGTTAGAACCTTAGCCATTACCACATGAAAAACAGGAGCACCATGAAACAACTGTAAAATTTGCGGCCATATGTTAAAATTCACGGTAGTATGAAAAATCCGCGAATTTTGCGAATCCCGTGACAAGTTTACAGCCCTGATCATAGCAACCACTCGTAGAGGGTAGATTCTGTCCAACCTCCTGCCAGCCTCAAGGTAAATTTGGTTCCACACCTCTTGTAGCTGCTTTGATATGAGCAAGATCAATATTAGCAAGTTCCTGTAAGAAGACAGCATGCTGTCGGGGTACGTCTTCTGAAGGTGACGTGGTTCGGTTGCTTCTGTCAGCTAATCACCGATTCAGACAGTGTGGCAATGATGGCCTTATGGTCTGACCTGATTGAGGAGGTAAGTATCTTCACTTTACCATAACACTGTTCAGATACAAATAAACAATGTAAGATGTTTTTGACCTCGTGTTGGCTGGTTCATCAGTGGTCTCAGGCCAGTCTACTCAATGTCAGTTCAATGGTTGAAATCACCACCCAGCATATCACTGCCGAGGAGTCAATTTTCTGATCAGTGCTTCCACAGTCTGTTCAAGGTGCTAAAACAAGACATCAACATCAACAGGACTCTAACCCACAGCAGGCCCAGTGCTCTTATGTCTCTGGGCAGCACCTCATCAACCACTGAAACTGCATCTTTAACAAAGATCGCAACTCCTCCAGCACGACAGGAAAGATGATCTCTTCGAACGAGCTGAAATCCATTGATTAGACACACTGATGAATTGTGCTTCGTCTTGAAGTGCGTCTCAGTCACATCCCCAGGTTGTAGCCTATCAACTCTGCATGCAGTTGGTCGAGAGCATACGGTTTAGCCACTGGATGATGTACAGCACAGGTAGCAGCAAAGCAGACACTCGGCTGGATGGTCACGCATCACTGAGCTGTTGTAGACTAATCCATGCGACCCACAAAATGATTAACATTTTCTCACCAACCAAGCGTGTTTTTGACAATAAATGAATAACTCCAATTGTTGTCTAAGCATATTAGTTGCAACAATGCATTCAACACCAACAGTTAAACCAAGAAACTCGCTAAACTAATCAAAACTCATAAACATATCATGGTGCTGATCATCAAATGGTGCAAGTAAATGAAATAAGAAACCGCAGCAGGGTCATTATCCCATCTCAACATTTTTTTTGCAAGTCTCCCACTTGACCACATCAGACTTTTATTAAATTTGTCAAGAATGTGCATTGATGTATTAGATTAAGCTGTGCAAAAGTTCATATCAATATTCTCATTTTTCTTTTTGACAGAATTTTAAAGACGTCTAGTGTTACCCCGTTTGTCGCAGCGACTTGGAAACTGTCTTAATTTGCTACTATCAGAGGGCCGTATGTCCACTATTCATGAAATTTGCACCACACCTAGTCTATATGTAACTAATCAACGACTACAGGGAGAAAGTGATATCTGATAGATAGTTTCATCCCAGCAGTCCTTTATTGCTCCACTATCATGAACAGAGAAATTTTTGGAACACTTATCTGATGTCAATTGATGTGTAAAATTGAGTTTATTGCATGTTGAATTAAACAGACAGCTAACCTTTCTTTTAGCGGATGTCGATGTTACATTCACAACTTTGAAAAAAGAGTCAAGACGTCCTTGTGTTGTACCTGTCTTTGCCTTTTCCAATTTCTTAACACCATTTCGAATCCTTTCTTCACTACAAATCAACCACTTAAACATGTAATTCATGTAACCTTGGCCAAATAGCCCATTATTTAAAACTATTCCCATTGTTTAAAAGTATTTGCCTTGACAAATACCGTATATACTCTAGTATAAGTCGATTCTCGTATGAGTCGAAGTGTAATTTTTTTACCAAAATCGACTACTTGCATATAAGTCGAAACCATAAACTCAAAATGAGTGATGACGAAATTTAGTAGTGATTAGAAAATATTCCCTAATATACAAAATCTAATAAACTTGTGTTTGAAAATCATACAAAATAATATAAACAACTAATATGTGAATACAAATGGATGACTTCCGTTCACTGCCTCCGGTTTGAGTAAGAAATATAGTAAGTAAAGGAGGCATCTCTTGCATGTCATTCGAATTTCCATGCAACTCAGCAGCATACTCAACAACTTTCAACTTGAAGCCAGTTTTGTAGGAGGCTCGCCTTTTTCTTCAAATCGCTCAATGTGGAAAGTATCTGTAAGTGTTCTACTGCACTAAACTCAAGACATAAGTTTTCTTATAGAATACTATGGTACAAGTATATAATAAACTTATTTTTAAAAATGACTTTTCAATTTTAATAAAGTGTAGAACTGTGATTTATTGTGAACTAGGTGTTAAAATAACCAGATAACTGAGGGATAAGTTTTGAGTTCGCTTTCATGACACGTGTGTATTTGGTCATCCGAAAATCTTCAGTCTCTTTTACGTCTCGTGTGTAAGTCGAATACCGTTTTCGTCGTCCTGAAGTAGCATTAAATTTCTCGACTTATACGCGAGTATATACGATAGTACACACGGAAATAGATACCTAAAAACTTGAAACCATAATTAATAAATTCGTAATTCGATAAATAATTTCATCTATGTTATTTAGTAGGCTACCTAATTTGATTCTCAATTTCCTCCTACAAATAAAAGGCTAAAATATAATTTATATTATGATCATTAATTTGTTACAGGTACAACGTTATTTAGTTAAATCTCATTATAAGAAAATTTTTAATTCTTAATCATACATGACGATGGCTCAGACAAGGCAATGGCACTTGGCGGAGTGGCCGCTCTAGTAGCAACCCAATACTACTTGGTTCGTACCCGGATCCATCAAATACTATGGTTTTGTAAGTAAAGTAAGTAAGTATATTCTTTATTGAACCAACTGCTCATCCGCACTCTGGTGTGCAATACATTTTAAAGAACAGTATTCTAATTAAACAATTGAAAAAGAATTTTCACTGTAGATTGTCTGCAACATACATGCAGTTGTGGGGATTAGCAGATCTTCTTTTAAATAGCAATACATTAACACTTTGAACGCGTATGCCGTATATATACGTCATTATTTTAGCGTTCCTGTGCGCGTATGCTGCAAATATACATCATAAAGTATACGACCATTAGATATCTATATAATGGCCTAATCAGCGTCCAGGCAACAAACTCTGCCGCGTCTCCATTACTACGATGGTGTGTGATGTTATCTAGTGTATAATGATGTATTTTTTAGGGTTTACTGCAAATAATAGGCTATATTATGCCTTGTCTTACGTCACTGTGTATGTCACTGTTCTGATTGCATGCTATCCATGGCGTCGAGAAAAGATAGACAGGTTCGAAGGTTCTGAAAGAAATTGATTTATCAGACGACGATTATTTCGAAGAGGAGAGTGATCGCAATAGTGATAAAGAATTAGATGACATTGAACCAGCAAGTGACATTGAAAGCCAAGCAAGAGAGGCTTATGATCCCCCGAAAAGCTTGGATGTACAACATGCATTGAATAACAGCCTGATGTGTTAGATGCTGCTGTGGCAACTGCATTTGCCACTCGTGTTTGGGAGCGAATTCAGAGTAATTATGTTCCAAAAATGGACATTCTACTGCCATCTGCACACAAGCAGACACCAACCAGCGGATGCATCTTATGCTACAAACCTGTACAGCGGAAAGTCGTTACGTTTGCAAGACATGCTTGATTCCATGTTTTGAGGATTACCATTCACATGCAAGCTTCTAGCCAGATTACCGTAGAGTAGAGTTTGAGTGTTCAACAAGTTATTTGCGTTTCATAGTCTTTACGTTATTTTTGTCAATAATTAGCGCTTTACGCGATTTCTTCACAATGCCGATAACTTCTTACATGGCGTCGCGCCATGGTAAAAAATGTTCCCGCGGTCAATGTGTTAATTTTATTAATAGAACATTCTCATTAAAAAGGATATTTGCTCTAGATTGTCTGCCTGTGGAATTTCACAGTCATGTGGGTGCGGACGTAGGGAGTGGAAGGTTGCCTTTATAGGAGGAAGGTACCGGTGACCAGGATGTGACCTGGGTTCTCCAGTATCGCTTTGAATAGACCTGTATTGGCCAACCGGATCATATGTTCGAATGGAGGAACATCCTCTGGCAGGTTGTGTTGGCGAATCAAGCTGTTCATCACTGACTGTACCCGGGCACGCTCCAGCTGCCCCACTGGGCCGGGGCCGCATACAGCATGCGGGCCACTGTATTCAAACGCACAACATCAAAGAGCAATAGACCTGAGAGGCCATGCGCCACCATTATACGCAAAGCATACATTGATTGTCTTGCCTGACAACATAATTCTATTTATGTGAGGTTCAAAACTGAGATTATCAGTCATGGTGACCCCAGGATAACCATACTTTTGACCCTTGGCAGTCCTGGCGTCTCCAATGGGTCTTCTCCTCGACCTCCCCGTCCCCGAGGACGTCATATAATCATATCTTGTGTCTTTTTCATATTTAGTCGTAGGTTGCAATTGGCAGCCCACTCAGACACATGATTTAGTTCAATCTCAATTGCATCTTTGTTGGAACCAGGAATCAACAGGTATGTGTCGTCAGCATACTTGACCAGTCTATTTGTAGGTACCCGGTGGAAATTGCCTACCAAGTTGGTCCCTAATTCTTATGGACTACACAGCACGTATGGCAGAGCGCAATTGACAGCGTACTTTTGACTTGCTTGCAAATGACGAGGTGCCACCTCTGTGACGTATACATACATGCGAGATGTGATGCATTGGCGGCCTGTTGCCCAAAGGATCTTCTACCACATTGCCACTCTAGTCTCTCACTGCACTTTGACTGCTCCATCCTACATATGCGACTTTTGTTCCCCAGTGTCCGACACTGTAGCACGACAGGTGCTTTGCTACATGACGAGGGGCAATCTTTTATTTCCACAGGCTCAAGATAATTTAAATATTTTAAGGAAGACGTTGACTACTATTGTGATTCCATCTAAAGCAGCAGACTACCTACATAATAATAATTACCTAAATCACGTGATATCTGTGCGTCTGTCTGTCCATAGCATTGGATCCAGTAACTTTTCGGGAGTTGGGTGCTGTTTTTTCGTTGCAAGAGTCTTGCATAGTGTAAATAGATGTACGATTTGCGTTTAAAAAAGTTTTATTCATGTCTGTGTAGGTATAGTTGCAGTTATTAAAATTAAATACATACTTAATGTATGAAACTCAATTTTGAATTGCCATCACTAAAATACGGATGTATACATTGTTCAGAAGGCGTTTCATGGGTAAACAGTGTGACGGCCGCTGAATTTCATTGCCTTCGGGGCGCAAGTTTTAGCCTTTCTGTACAATGGGAGGAAACTGGTTGAATCGTGAGCTATTACATTTTTCGACCCGTGATTCTTCACAGGTTAACAGCTAGTTCTTCAATAAACATTTAATTCATACAAATATGTTCTTCTTGATTTAAAAACAACATTTTGAAACATTCAAGCAGTTAAAGAAGCCACGTAAAAGCTGGTGCATAAGTAAACCAACAACATCCTTTATCTTGTGTTAGATTCAACACTATAATTAGTAACAATAGAACATACCTGAATCCTTTATCCGTTACCATAAACTTAACCAGCTCATCCTCATCTGGTTCAGTCCATTTTATCTGAAAAAACAAAGATAGGCCAATATTCATATTGGATGTTGAATATAGTTCCAGATTACCATTAAATCCACAACACATAAATGGTGTCTGAATAGCTATTGCAAAAGCAAGAGGCAATTAATTAGCATTTAAAAAGAGTGCCCGAAAAGCATTGCCCAATTCACTGTCAGAAACGTGTCAGTTAAAGAAAAGTGGAAGAGGATATATTATGCCCATTATTGTCCTTGTTTAACACTCCCACAACAAGCTGCCACTGTATCGGTTTCTCAATCGCTTTCAGTACATTCTTGCTGTTAATTGCTAAATCGCACATTTTCAGCACTTTCTGATTATGTGCTAAATCGCACATTTTCAGCAATCTCTGATAGACATGTTTTTGGTCCCTTTGGAAGGTTCTAATGGAGCTAAGAAAAATACACATACAAATACCCAAATACTTAATACGTATATTAAGTCAACGGGACCATTATGTGAGATGCACAGCAACCATTCACGAATTTGAAGCAGTTCAAAGTGCAAAGTTTCATCTCCAAAATAGATGCCAGAATTATCTAATTAGCCATGGAAATGGGTTGAAATATCTTGAAAACTGAGTCTATAGAAGTGAAGGAAGGAAATGGCAAGCCAGCAGTGGAGTCCTGGAGACCATCCAGCTTAGTCACTGAGGAGGAGGGACTCGCCAATGCACGAGACGATCGGTTTAAGAGATTACAGATGGCCGACCCGAAGCGCTTAGGGTTTCTTGCGAACAGATTCTCCTAATAGATCGCCTCCTTCCACTGATAAAGCTGGAAGGAGGCAGAGATGGATTTCCCAGGGGAAGGTTAAAGTCACCCGTGATTAACTCAACTGTTCCGAGTAAATATGCTCTCTAATGCAGAGGAGAATTCGTCAAAGAATCTTTCTGAGCATTAGGCAAAGCAGGGCATGCAGACAACTAACAATATTGGCAAAACATGAGGGATTGCGATTTGAGACAGAGTCTCAAACGATGTAATTTTCATGTTGAGGAAATCTGTGAGGAATGAAGATACAAGACGATGCCACAGCCACGGACCCATTCCATCGAGATGTGTAATTCAGCAAGCAGTATTCACACGTCGTCTGATCTATGATGCCGGCTCTCAGTGTCAGCACAGCATGGATGTTAAGTTGACGCTTGGGATGAGTGTTAGCGAGAAGTGTGAACTTCTATGATAAAGATCAAGCATCTCATGCAGCAGTCCAAAGATCATCACAGGAGCTTGAGGGGTGTGGACTAGGGATCGTAATTGTAATCTCCAAATTTCTAAAGCGCCACTTGAAAGCTAAGCGCAGGGCACCAGCTTATTCGCGAGCGCTGCGTCAAATCGAAAGGGTTGTCCAAAGGATAGTCCGTTTGGAGGTCAGAGTTCGGTTTAAAGGAGGTCAGCAGCGAAGCACAGTAGCTGTTAAGGAGGGTGTTGCTTTGGTTGAGGATTGACAGGTGGAATGTCAAATAATGAGTCAAGTAATGGGTAAGAGTTCTTGAAAAGGTGGGATTTAAGTTTAGAATGGAAAGCACGGGTGCAATAGATAGGGGCGCTAGGGACAGATGATGTCGCATGACGGGCAGTGATGATGGAGGAGGAACCGAGAAGGCATGAAATTCAGGAGGAAGTCCAGAGACGAGGTGCAGCGCTTGATATGGTGCGGTTGGAGAACTTGAGGTGAGATTGTAATCGAGGGTCGAGCGAAGGTGAGGCAAGAGGACGATCGGGTAGAGCGGGTTGGCTGGATGGTGAAGAGTTCGCAAAGATATTTGGACTGGGAGGATTGTATGGAGTTGTAAGTTAATGATAGGACGTTGAGATGAATGCGTTCTGAGATTTTTAGCCATTGGAGTTATTTAAGGATTGGAGTGATGTGATGATGCTTGGGTGTTCTGGTGACAGCTCTGACTAATGAGTTTTGGATGAGTTGTAGACGTTTGATTTGCGTTGCTTCAAGGTTGAAGAAAAGGGAATTGCAGTAATCGAGCTTGGATTGGAAGGTGGCAATGATGGAAGCAGTTTTGAGGCTGAGCATGGGTCGGATGTGGCGGAGGTCTTGAACGTGCATGAAACAGGAGTGAGAGAAGTTTGAAGAGTGGTTGGAGAAGAGAGATGAGGCTCAAAGATGACACCAAAATTTCAGACTGGGGCATTTGAGGTGAAGGGATGATAAGTTAGTGGGTAAGTGAATTGCAGGGTCAGCTATTTTCTTGATTTGGTCAGGGAGTCCTAAGAGGATAAATTCTGTCTTGAAAGGGTAGAGACAAAGGAGGTTAGATGACATCCACTCGGAGACTAAGTTTACAACATTCGGTAATTGTCCAATGGAAGTAGAGAAAGACGTTGTGGAGAAGAATATATAGAGCTGGGTGTCATCTGCATACAGGTGGTGGTCAACAGAGGAGGATTGTATGAGATGTTTAGGTATTTATTTATTACCGAAATTTGATACTGCCCTTCTTCCAACATTTTTTGCTCAGAAGTGCACACACACTCCTCGATGGCACAATTGCAGTTGTACTGCAGAGCAATTGTGTGAAGGACTTGCTCAAGGTCCCTACACAGCGACTCCCCAGACGAGGGTCGAACCCGCTCGTTCAGCGCACACTGAACTTTACGGGCTGACCGCTCTAACCAATCGGCCACTGTGCCACACATGTGAGGGGAGAGGTTGCGAACAATGGGGATGCTAAACGACAACCGGTTTTGAAAACGATAATCGGTTTCTGTCATTTGCACATTGATAATTGAATTTCTTCTGCCTTATTATATACTAGCCAAATCACCCGATGTTGCCCGGGTCAAAATAATGTTAGGTAGCCTTAAAATTATGAAATGTGTTGAACAAAGCTTCCCCATGCATCTTGAACATCTTAAGAGAAAAACGGGCAATTTATGACACTGTTGGCGACTCATAGAATTGTCTGCATGAGCGGCATTATTATACACGACGCATAGCGCCACATTTCAATTACTAGGTGGCATTTATACAGACTATCCTTTGCATAACCCCTCTGATTTGACTTGGCGCTCATGAATAAGACCCTCTTTGTTTGTTCTCGAGTGGTAGAGTCTTTGTGGAGTGTTGCCCGGGTCAAAATAATGTAAGGTAGCCCTACAATTCTGAAACGTGTTGAACATTGCTTCCCCATGCTAGCGGGCAATCTATGACACTGTCGGCGACTCATAGAATTGTCTGCATTATTACTTTAGCCAATTAGATATCAGCTATTTTGAAATAATGCTATGCCCCGCATACTAAATAATCTATGTTTCGTGAACAGCGTGAGTTTAATTTAGCTCGACTTTAGGGGTGAAATTTGAGAGGAATGGGTAAGGTTTTGTGATCGCAAACCCCCTTTATTCGTTATGGGGTGGTAAGAAGTATTCGTAAAATATTTTGGGAACAATCGGTCTATTAGATCAAAAGTTTTTGTGCTGGACAGAAATTAGTCAGTAACATACATACAACTATTTTTATAGATCTCACATGTTCCGGATTAGTTCCCATAGGAAGGGCCCAAGTCGGTCAACTTCAAAGGTACAGACATGACTAAGCAAAATATTTCCTGGCCATGTCTTCCAACAGGGTAATTAATAGCTGCCGACTGCTAATGAATAGCCCTCTTGTCCAGACAGGTCTACCGTGGGAAGGTGAGCTAGGGTAACCAAGCCGACGAAGATAGAAGCACTCAGACAGAAAAGCTGACTTTGAAGCACCTGAATTTGATCGATACAGAGGAAGAGTCTGCCGGTGGGGGTTTTCATTGGAGAATGAATAACCCACAAGCGGCCAATTCAGAACCATAGTGGTAGGGAGAGTTTGAGACCCAGAGCTGTAGGCTATTGTTTGCTCCCTATTAGGTCATAATGTGACTTGAACACTTTGGTATAAAGTGTTTATGCTGCATTGTGATACGTAGTACATAATAATTAATAACGGGAATAGTCGTGTGTTCGTTTGTATGCTCGTTCCCGGCAACGGCACAATGATTTTAGAGCTTGCAGAAAAGAGTTGAACCATGAATTTTTTGCATGAGATTCAGGCTTTGTCACGATTAGAGCATGTTTGTTGATGAATTCAGACATGCCAATAATGCCATTCCAGATATCTCCATAACCGGCCCAATTATGAGTGCTACCGATGTATCGGTATAGCTCTATCTAGGTATTGCCTCGTTGCCGGGTGACTGACTGCTTATAGCAGGGGTCTCAAACACGCAGCCCGTGGGCCGCATGTGGCCCGCGGCGTTGTATTTTGCGGCCCACAACGAAACACATAGACTTAGTAATTTAACCAAACTTACCTAACAATTAAAATCACAATTGGCTTAAAAATTAAAACTTAACTTTCAAATTATTTTTATTTGGACAGATGGCGTCTGCTTACAACTTAATAAAAGCTTCGTTACGTCATTCTTGTGAATCTTATCGAAAACAGTTTATTTATTTTCTGAAATTTTTCGGTTGTTTTATAAATAATAATTTGCATATTTAAAAATTTCTTAACTCATCACAAAATGACTTCGTTATCTAAAAAAAGAACACTTGTTGATGAAAGAAGGGTTTTCCGAGAGAAGTGGGAGAATTTATATTTTTTCACTGAGGTGAGAGATAAAATTCAGTGCCTTATATGTCAGCAGACTATCGCAGTACCAAAGGAGTTCAACCTCCGCTGGCATTACGACACCATGCATCGTGAAAAATATGATAAATTTACTGGAAAAATCCGGGATGAAAAAGTTAACCAGCTTAAAATAGGATTTGCTAAGCAAGGAAACTTCTTTTCGGATGTAAGCAAATTTGCAGAAAATTCCGTAAAAACAAGTTTTGAGCTAAGCAAGATGATAGCTGAATCATCGCGACCTTTCACAGAAGGTCCATTCATAAAAAAATGTTTTTTGAAGGCCAGCGAAATTTTAATTCCTGATAAAAAGAAACTTTTCGAAGGCATAAGTCTGTCTGCCAATAGAGTTGCTAACAGGATAACAGATTTAGCAGATAATGTGAAAAAACAATTGCTTGAAAAGGCTAAAGATTTTGAAGCATTTTCGATCGCTCTTGCTGATGTGGTAGATACCTCACAGTGCGCAGTTTTCATTAGAGGAGTGGACAGTAAATTGAATGTAACTGAAGAATTTCTAGACTTGATACCACTGAAGAGTGCCACAACGTAACGATGATAGCAATGTTTGGAAGTATGTATGTTTGCGAACAATTTTACTCTTTCACGAAGATTATCAAATCGCCATTAAGATCAAGGCTTACTGATGAACATCTGCAAAGATCTCTGAGACTGGTTTCATCGCAGGACATTAAACCTAACATTGATGCCTTGGTTGATGCAAAACGATGCCAGTTAAGTGGCCAAAAAATGGATTGCTTTCACAGTAACATTAACTTTAGGATTTTAATGTAAGGCAGCAGTACAATGACTGCTAAAATGTTAAAATAAAATCTAAAAATCCATAACTTTAGCAGACTAGTGTTATATAAAATTATAAATTTTCCTTTTTTACTACTAGATTTATGTGTTTGAATCATTGTATAAAGATGTTTCAGTCATGCGGCCCTCGGGCTTATGTTTTTGGTCATGCACGGCCCTCATTATAGCTTGAGTTTGAGACCCTCGGCTTATAGCAATACAACTTTCCTTTTATTTATGTAGTTTAATTAAAATTAACCAAGTCAAATATAAAATAAAAAGATTTAGGTAACTCAGAATTTAACTTGGTTAACTTGGCCTGGTGCCAGGTCGTGACCCACCATTTGGGAAATATTGCTGTAGACCTCTGACGGAAATTAATCGACAATGAGTTGAACGTTAGAAGCAGAGTACTTAAAATCAGGTGAGATCAGGTCTTTGTCCATCTTATATAATACTAGCTGAAGTTCCGGCTTTGTCCGGATTGATCCATATTTTAGATTGTTTTTTTCACTGCTGCTAAAAAGTACTCGTGCAAAATCTGGGGAGTAATCGCTCAAATTTTTGTGGCTGTCGTTGTTACTCACCGCCTAAGGCCTGTGCTGTGAAATGTATGTCGCCTTGATCGTAAGGGCATCATCAACACCCCCATTTGGCCAATTTGGACTCCTGCAGCTGCCCCATCCACCATAGCCCAATGATTGCCCCTGTCACGTATCGCATGAAAGGGGAAGCAGTTTATTTTCTACATTCATTTAAATGATCGCTGTAAATCAGTGGTTCCAAACCTATTTTGACATAGAGCCACTATTATTCAGTTGGAGGACACGAGGAGTCACAAGGTCAAAAATAATTGTTTTAAATTTAAACAGATTTTTATTTTAGAATAGAATCAAATTACACGTGGATAAATTCCAGTTTAATCAATTTAGAGTAGTGACATTTATTTAAAGTTTAATCACTTGACACTTTAATAATCATTACTGCTCAATGTTGTTAGCAAGTTTTTCAATGTCCGATTGAAGATTAGTTGTAGCCAGAATCATTAGTCCATTCAAATTGGAATCACTCATCTGTGAAGGGTTTTTACTTTTAATCTACTTCATTGCAGAAAATAACGGTTCAACCAAACCGACAAACATAACAAAAGATCGCAAATGTTCACTTTCTGGAAGTAATTGCCAAAATGAATTCATATCGTCTGCAGTTGGGATGACGGGAAGATCAGCAAATCGATTTTCTAAAACAGAGTTCCACTTCAGATCTATAAGTTCTAGTTTCAAATTCTCCTCTAGGATGATATTTTCTTCTGGAAAGATGTAAGGGTTTGTAAACAGAGCAACGTTGTCTCTAAATTGTGACTGGAAAGCTTTCAAAAGTTTGGTAACTTTACTTTTATATTTGTCTCCATCAAACTCATTGACTGCCTTTCTTTTTTTTCAAGCATTCAAAATTATCAAACTTTTTCAGAAAATGGATGAACACACAGTTGCAATTTCATTTTAAAGGAAGCAAAATTGTTGCACAAATTCGTGAACAGTGTTGCTGCCCTGTAATTTCAAGTTTTAATTGTTCAAATGGCCTGTAATGTCGACCAAGAATGCCAAGTCATTCAGCCATTCATTATTTGTAAGAAATTCACATTAGGATATTTGCTTTTAGAGACCAGAATCAAGAGAGAACTTCACCTTTTGATAGCCATCTGACCTCACAGTGCGGCAATAGTTGACCATATTCAGCATCTAATTCGGACAGAAACTGTCTAAATTCTCGCCTATTCAATGACCTAGTTCGAATTTAAATTATTCTGTCAAATATTCAATTTTGCATGCATATTTTTTTTTATATCATTGATAGGTAAGAGGCCACTTTTGGCCTGCGGGTCACAGGTTAGAAAGCGCTGCTGTAAATGAACGGAAGGGGTACGACGTGTAATGAAAAGTATACGTGAAAAAATCTTTATATGTACATAAATAAATGTACAATCTGTCTTAAATTCCACGTGTTTTCCCAATACTCTCATATCTCAACTTATATGATCTCTGATCTACACTGGCTCCCGGTTTTATCTCAAATCAAATATAAGCATGGCCTCTTGGTTGCAAAGTTTCAAAATGGTTCAGCATCTAGATAATTCTGGCTTGATGTGTAGGCCATTCTCTGCTAGTTCTTCTCACCCTCTTTGGTCTACTGATCGACTTGATTTTCTTGTACCTCATCTGCGAATTGCTTTATCCCAACACCAGGCTTTTGCTGCAGTGGGTCCCTCATGGATGATGACAGTAGAGAATACAAAATTATCATGGCCATTTCTCAAAGGAATGGACATGATAGGAGTCAAATTTAACTGTCTGTAGCCCATCACGTCATACATCTATTTAACCAACGATGCCACCTAGTGAACAAAGAACTAGACAACTTTATGGTTAGCAGAAATCAAACTTGCTTTCAATGCTTTATCTGCTCTGCGCTTCATTACTCTAAGAGCCCTTCATGCTAATTTACACCCACAAGACCAGTTGAACGCAAAGTTTAACTTTTGTAACGACTCAAGCAAATCGAACAGCAGAGAACAAAAATTATCATGATCATTTCTGATAGGAATATTTGGACATTATCCCAAACACAGAAAATGACGTAAGTCTTGATAAATTAGATTATAAACGGAGCCACACAACAAACCCCAACATGCAATTACGTCTGAATACATGCTAACAATGGAATCACTGGCAGTGCTGGGCATGAGACCAAAACCTCAAGACCAAGACCAAGAGGTCCAGGACCAAGACCGGGTCCGAGACCAAGACACACTCTTTTTTAAAAACAATTGAATTTATTAAGATGCTTAAAATGCCATGGCTGGTTTCACTGCAAATGCATTTTTTTCCCATAGTAACATGCATATATACAGATGGTCAGCACATCGTAAATCGATAACAATCGCATAGGGCCTAAACATCTGGTGTCTCTAATAATTGAAAATAACAGTCAAATAATCAATAATTAAAGAAATTGCTCTGATACGGCAAATGACCAAGAACGCTAACCTAAGACCGTTACTTTAAGACCAAGACCAAGGCATTCGAGACCAAGACCAGACCAAGACCGGCGGTCCGAGACCAAGGCCAAGACCGATGCATTCGAGACCAAGACCGCAGTTTTCCAGTCTCCAGACCAAGATCGCGGTCTCGAGACCACACCTCTGATCACTGGATTACAAATGAGGAATGGATTCTATTTACAATTCTCGCATTTTGAAGGTCTGTGATCTTTGGCATACATTAGGAGGTTTGTGTAAGTCATGAGTCAGGCTGATTACCAATCAAAACTTGCACCTGCCAGCAAGATTCAAAGGTTCCTTGCTTCTACGATCGCATGTCAGTCAGCATAAGCACTCAACAGGGGTTTCTTACAATCAGACCATACTCTTACTCTTGGAATGATATTCCTTTCACCATTCAGGGTGTTCAATTACTTCAGCTCAACAAAGTTATTTTGATTAGTTAAAGTTGCACTAGTTTATATCAGTTTAGATAAATTATCATAAAAGCACTTTTTAAGGTGCTTGAAAGGAGCTAGATAAATATTTTGTAACATTATATGTATGTTCAAATTATTAAAGAAAGGATAGTAAAAGATCACAGAAAACAAGATGAAGATAGTGCGCTCTTGATCTTTTTTTCCAAGGACTAAGACTGCCTTGGACGAACACCTGGTGTTTGCTGCTGTGGGTCCATTAACCTGGAATGACCTTCCTCTATCATTAAATGCAAAACTAATTTCTAGCTTCTCTCTATCAGTTTCTCGCTCTTTAAAGGTGCTTCTTTCCCCCCGGGGTTTCCGTGCTGAAAGCATCTCTGAATAGTTACGATACGATTTATAGGCAGAGACACTTAATGCAGAGTGTAAAACAAGTGATGACACTATTCTAATCTTCTTGAGTCCATCAACATAATATACCAAGCATCAGCTTCAGGTTAAATCATAGTCCAGATTAATATCTACAAGTTCGTTGAAACAATAAAGCACTGGGTATTGGGTAACAAGTTTAGTTTCCAAAATGGTTCTTACATCAATCATTTCAGGATCAATCACCTCAGGCTTCTTGAACAGCAGCCGTGCTCCCTCATATGGCCAGTCTTCTGGCAACGGATATTTCTGAACAAAACAATTCATACATTTCAGACTAAGCACAGACTCAATCTAACATAATATCCAATTATTATCCATTGTCTGAATGCAAAGATCGATATAATTCATACAAGATGATGACCAAACACATTGAGATCAAGGTTTAGCAGTCCTGATAATAATGTTTTCACAGAAAATAGTTTCAAACATCAAAGAGCAAGCAACTAAGAGAGGTAGTCCTCTCTTAGCATAAAGCATTCAGTTGTGCACAGACAATAATGGACCAATTGGTTAACGCAAAAGGTTTAGTTTTCACTTGGTAGGATACCCCGTGAAAACTAAACTCATGACAACAGCACAATGAAAGCTTAAAATATCTTTCAAATGGTTAAACATATTAACATGTGGTAAGCACTGCCTCTCCTTACATCCAAGACAAACGGCCACATTCATTAACTACAAGTCAATTCAAGTATAAGTCGAATTGTACTATTTCTGAAAAAAAATAGCAACCAAAATTTACACAATTCGAACCCATAAAACAAAATGAGTGATGTTTAATAACCTAATTTTTGGTGATTAAAAACATCAAAAATTTGCAAAATCTCATAAATCTATAGAACCTTTTTGATCTGAACATTTTTAGCAGAACCCCTAGCTAAACCATATTCTGGTATATGAAGCATAAATTTGCATGTGAAGTAGACCAATAAGGTTTAATTAATGACAGTGAACTTGGAGCATATACAGTCTTAATCCATACAATAATATTAGAAATGAGTTTAACCCTTTCGCAGCGTCATTGTTTTAGCACAACGCTTCACGCCACAAACAAATTTTTTATATATATTTTTTTACGAAACCATCAAAACCTAGTTTAATCAACCCTATAGTTCCCATAGTTACTCATCCTCATAGTTCCCCATCCTCATATTTCCTCATCCTCATAGTTCCCCACCCTCATAGTTTTCTTCAGTATGTTATCTTTTGAAACATCCACTTTAAAGGCACAGTCCAGGTTTGTAGGACACTGATTGCAACAATGAACAATCAAAAGAAGTCAATCAATTCAAAGTCAGTTGTGTTTACATGAATCCCAGCATTCCCATGATACTGATGAAAAACCGGTTGAAAGTTAGTTCCATTTTTCCGTCGATCAACGTTGTCATCCTCATTGGTATCTGAACCACTACTGGCTTGTGCACTATCGCTCGCATTATTGTCGCTTTCAGATGAATCGCCATCACTAGATTCTTCGTAATCCATGTCACAGTTGGCAGTCAATAAATCTCTTACTTGAGCAGCTGAAAATCGACGTCTCATTGCCATATTAGTAAATTTATTTCTAATTATTTTATTTGTAAATGTTTATACATTTATATTATATTTACAGTTTTAATACACCTGCTATAAAAAACACATTTTTCTAGCAATGACGTAATAATGATGATATGAAAACAAATAACTCGTAACAACTAAAAAATCCACACTGAAAGATACTCTCGCTAAAAATAATGATAATTGCGCCATCTACCGAATGAAATATTATTTTCAGTTACTTTTATCATTGCAGTACGCGATAATGTTGTATTCCAATACGTGTAGCATTATTATAACACGTGAGATTGAACTATTGTCGTGACGATACAGTGTCGTCCTACGCGTAAGGGATTGCAATTTAATGACGATACATTGAAAGGGTTAAATTAGACTTTCTTTTTGCTTCAGAATCTGACGTCTATTGTAACAACACATTCAAACACTTTAATTCAATTTTCTTATGGAAAATTTGGGAGCAATTGGTCGAGTAGATCAAGCTTTAGTTTACCAGACTGATCAGTATGTAACTAGGGCCGTTTTTAGGCCTACGCAGCGTATGCCACCGCCTAGGGCCCCGCGTACTTAGGGGCCCTAAGTTCTACCAATTTATTATCTACTGTCAGACACTCTCCCCTCTTGTCAATTTTGGGTTTGTAACCTAGCAAAAGTAAGTAGGCCTAGTAACACCTGTGGTGATGGCGCCAAATATAGGCCTACATCTTAAGTAGTAAACTGGAGAGGAATTCATTAATGTTATTATTGACAAAGCTATTTCAGCCGTGGAAGAGAGATTTGAGAGGTTACAAAGTTCACCGTGAGCGTCTTGGCTTTCTTTTTGACATGAAGAACTTAAATCAAATGGAAAACAATGAGCTGATAACAAAATGTAAAGATCTTGAGAATCCAGTATCAAATGGGGATAGACTCCCGGATAGTAACGATATAGGTCTCAATGGAATTGAACTAGAATTAACAGTTGCCATTGATATTGCCAAATGCAACGCCTGCATTGGACATTATGCAATTTGTTCACAACAACCACCTAATGGACAGTTATCTGAATATGTAAGCCTACATTGCACTTAGGACCTACATTTACACGTCTGTATGTCTGTAATGACGATGCCCGTGACTGTAGCATTAGGAGAGAGAAGTATCTCAAAACTGAAATTAATTAAAAACTCCGTTCAATGAGGGCTCAAGAACGTTTGACTGGACTTTTTTATCGATTGAACAAGAAATAGCCTCGTCTTTGTCATATGACAATATTATTACAGAACTTGCCAACAAAAAATAACAATACAAATTAGTTTTAAATAAACTACCTAATGAACTATTTAACAACTGAAACTGTTTTCAAATTTTGATTTTAGCAGATATATGGGTCATAAGGAACCATAAATAATTTTGCGTAGGGCCCCAAAAATACTAAGTACAGCCTTGTGCGTAACAGAGCAGGACTAGAGATTGCAATTCCAGACCATAATCATTTTCCCGGAATTTCGGAATTTTTCGGTAAAATTCCGGAATTATCCCGGAATTCTCATTGTGAACGTATTGACCGACTCATTACTGTCAATTTCTGACAAACTCTCAATAAATTAAAATAATAATTTTACATCTTCTTAACTTGTATAATACCAAACTAGACAAAGGAAGTAGCGTCAAAGGTATCACAAAGTCAATATTCAGAGACAATGGTAAAAGAAATAGATAAAAAGTTAACAACTTAAAAGAACAGAGATATATAGTCCAAGGTGTAAATGAATCCATAATGCATCGGGCAGGCTTGTGAAAATATGAATGCTGGAAGCACAATGAGTCCAAGGTTTCATCACCGAGACTGCATTGTTCGCAACTTGCAGCAGAAAACGCATGCTCAGCTTCAACAGTCTACTTATAGGTAGGTGTTCAATCAAGAAATAATGTCAACAGACTCCTCATCAGCAGCCTTTCTGTCGTAGCACTTGCATCTTTGTAGAAAGTTAAACTCTTTACAAACTGAGTAGTCATTTGAGGGTTTTATCCTCCGTTCCCGGATCAAATGTATGTTAGAAATATAGTCTTATTGTGCACAGTTCGTAAATCTAATAGCGCAATTATCAAGTCATACCTCACATGAAATATAAGGCCTACTAGGCTATATCATTCATATATATATAATAATTATATAATAATAATATATATTCATATATATATATAATAATTATGTAAATAAAAGAGTTCTGCATCTTGTGTTCCATGAATTATGATAATAATAATAATTACTGCTGTTCAAGCCCATAATTTCACTTCTGAAATTGTGGATTTCGTGTTTGAAAAATTCCGGAATTTTGGTATTTATAAAAGTCCGGAATTTCCAGAATTCGGATATTCCGGAATTGCAACCTCTATTCAGGACAGATCCCTGTGGCACTCCAGTAGTGTAAAGTGTGCGTTGAGACCTAGTGGCACCGATGCCCATCTGTTGATCACAGTCAATCATGTAAGAAGCTAACCAAACCAGATTAAGACAGTCCAAGAGACACACACCTAAGCATGTTTTACGATTTGCTGCATTGTCAATTGATGTGAAATAACAATAGCACTATTAATTAACCTTTTGATCGAGGTTTCGAATGACAGTCTCGATGTTTTTGTGTTGACGTATCAGTTCCATTGCTCTCTTTGGTCCAATTCCTCTAATAGAGTCACAATAGTCACATCCCAAAAGAATGCACAGATCTATAAACTGCATCACACAACAGAAATTCATCACAAATGCTATACTAAGTTAAGGGTTTTAAAAACAATCTATTTTACAGAACAGTCAACAAATCGCTTAAAAAAAAGAAAGCATGAAATTTGCATTGTAACCCGAGTCAAGGAAGATATTTATAGCAACACTCAAACAGAAGAGCTGACTAAATAAAGGGATAAATATTGATCTCTTCCATTCCTCTGGCTACTCACCGGTTTTCCATATGTTATTGCATATTTTTGTTATTTTCTTTATCATTGCATCATCCCCCGCTTTTATCAGTTCTATGGGTATTCCATCCTGACCTGGCACTTTGTTGTCCTTCACTTGTTTGATTGCCCATTTCACCTCTGCTGCCATAACCACCAGTTCCTTTTCATGTTCTGTTATATCGTTTTGCGCTATTTTTACTCTCTTGTCTTCGCTGTACAGCTCCTCCGTGTAGTCCTTCCATGTTTTCTTCACCCCTCTTCATCGCCAATCACGCTTCCATCTCCCTAATTCAGTGAGCCCATTCTAGGTGTAAATTTTCTCGTTATTGCCCTTACTTTTGAGAACAATTTTTTCGTTCTCCCTTGCTTTCCTTCTTCCTCCATTTCCCTGCACATTTCATTAAAATGTTTTTCTTTATCTTTTCGTGCTTGCTTTTGGAAGGCACTGTTCATTTCTCTTACTTTCTCTTTGTTTCCTGTGCTTTTTGCAGCTTTCCTGTCTACTGCTATACTAATAGCCTCTAGCAATAGCCATGGTGTTGTAGTGAATTTATTCTTCTTTGGGATGTGCTTCTCTGCAACTTCCAATATCATTCCCTTCATCTTCTCCCAAAGGTTGTTTGTGTTCTCCTCTACCACCATCACATCCCTCTCCAGTACTTCGAACCTATTCTTTGTTTCCATGCTGTATTCCGGTGTGATGCCTTTGCAGTTGTATGTGGTCATTTATTCTCCTTTTCTTCAGTTTCATTTGGTAATGTTGACATTAATAGTTCATGATCAGTTCCACAATTCGCTCCTGGTTTCGTTCTTACAACTCTGATTGTGCTTTTCCATCTTTTATTTATCAATATGTAGTTAATCTGGTTCATGTATTACCCATCTGGTGACGTCCATGTGTAGTCTTCTTTTTGGTTGTTCGAACCATGTGTTCATAATTCTCATGTTGTTGCCTTCATAAAACTCTATCAGTCTTTCTCCTGCATCATTTTGTTCCCCTAGGTCATAGTTGCCCATCGTGTCCCTTTCTCCTCCCGTGCGCTTTCCTACTTTCGCATTAAAGTCTCCTCTGACCACCTCATCTGACTCATATCACCGCACTACCTCGCTAAACACAGATGCACCAATTTTTTGCATAACGCTTAAATTTTATTACTTGGTCCCACTAAAATCCATTTCATCGAGCCGGGTGTCATAGTAAATGTGTCATACAACCTTCTTGCCCAGAAGCTACTACCAGACATATGCTGGATATTCCAGGGAGAGGTTTTTTATCTTCAACAACATGGCGCCCCGACACATCGAGCTTGCAACATCGTCTCTTTCCTGGAGCGAGAGACGCCATGGAGTGATAGCATATGGAGTGCGCTGCAGGAGTTTTACTGCTCCAGAATAGCCAACGTCGACAAACTCAAAAAGCGTCTGATTGACGAGTGGATGCGCTATGACCAGTCTCGATCGTTGACGCTGATATCGGCCAGTGGCGTCACTATCTAAGTGCTTGTGTCAGTGTAAGTGGGGCACATTTTGAGCACAAATTCTAACACTTTTAAGCAGATTTGTCATGACAATTAAAAACTCAGCTAAATAAACCATATTTTACTTTATTGCATTGCATGATAATTCGGTCCTCAGATAGTTTGTTGAAAGTAATTAAATGTGTTATGTAAAAAATTGGTACATCTGTGTTTAACAAGGTAGAGTGGTGATATGAGGCAGGTGATGTGGAAAAGTTAAAAGCAGCACCTCGAGGGTAACGAAGGAAAGAGAGGCTCCAGAAGCTCTCTCTTGACGCGACGACTGCAGACTTATATCCGACCAATTGACCAATTCTGACGAGCCGCTCTAGACAATCGCTCATGTCAGTGTGATGACTGGCACTGACGATTGCTGATGTTCGCTCCACTTGCTGAACACCTCTCTCTCTTACACTCTGTTGAGGCTGAATCTGAATTAGGCTGAGGACTGCACAACTTAAGTCTAACCAATCAGAATGCTAAGCTAAGTCGGGGCCCAGCCAATCACAGAACGATTTCCCTAAATGGATAATCTCATTAGTCAAAGGTGTCACCCTTTTTAAGCTAGCCAATAGTGTATAAGCGGGTCACCCCTTTTGAGCTGTCCAGTTTATTGCTGGGTCAAATTTATGCTTATGATGTTCAACCATACATACCTACAACACATGAATTGTAATACCTTTGCTGTTGTTTGGGTAATGAGTCAGAATCTGGATGCTGTTGAGGTTCGACAAACCGCCTCCGACTCAGCCCATCCATCAAAAACCCAATTTATCTGACTGGGCACAAGCCAGCAGCTCATGATTGGATCTAGCCGCCACTACTGCAGACTCCGCCTCTTTATATTATCCTCTGTTGTCCGGGACCTTGGAGTCACGTTGGACAACAGCTTACCCTTGCTACTCATTATCAGTCTCTGCTACACCCAGTTGCAACAGCGCCACACTGTTGCTCGCTCGCTAACTCCAGACACCACATCTACCCATGTAGATGCCTTCATCACAGCCGACTCGATTACGGTTGCTCACTCCAGCTGGGCAGTTGCGGTACCTGGACCGGATCTTGCGTTCTGCTGCATGTCTTGTGGGATGCATTCTGAAATATGGCAATGTCTCCGGCTATATGTTGAATGTGCTCCACTGGCTCTCCCTCCAACAGTGAATCTCGTACCATATAATCGTTTTGATCTGGTGGTCCTTGCTGGGTCTCCCCCTGCCCTGTTGGGTTGGGCTGCAGTCTACTTGAAATCCCTTATTGTTCCTGTCACAGCATGTCCGGGTCGCCGATCTTTACGTTCAGCCTCTCAACATACTCTCTTTGTAACTTTTGCTCGCACAACCATGACAGTCCAGGGCGTTCGCCATTGCTGGCCCCACAGCGAGGAATGCCTCTCCCCGGTCATCCGCTCCCATACTAGGGTACCCTAGGATACATTTCACCGACACCTCAAGACTGTTCTTTTGCCCGGACGTGGATCAGGAGCGCCTGTGAGTAGTCATTTTGAAGGGGTGCTATATTAAATTCATAAAAATTCAAATTCTAGATCTGCTACTCCACTTTGAGCATTCTACTGAGTGAGGCCTACTCACTGTCCCATTTGCCCATACAACAACTAAACAAAGTCATGCCTTCTCAGTGGTTGGTCCCTTGCTCTGGAACATGCTCTTGTTGGCATTGTGGTTGTACCCCTGGGTCCACTCGACTCAAAACTGTTCTTTTTAGCCATATATAAATTTTCTTAATGAGTCAATGAAATGATTAAAAAAATTCAAGTTCAATGGAACAGATTCAGATGCGACTCATTAAAAATATTCAGGTTGCAAATAAAACAGAAGTTAACAAGAGATCTATAACAATCATTGGATTCACGTACCTCATCCTGATTCAATTCGAGCTCCTTTAGGACTCGATCCAAATAGAATTCCTTGATTGGCATTTTCCTAATATGGAAGACATGATAATTACATCATCATCTCATTATAAAGCAATGCTTAAAGAATGATAAAAGAAAACTTTCAACAAATGAAGCATAATATATACCAACTATTAAATACTAAAAGTAATTATAATTGTTATCATCAAGTTTTTATATAGGTGCACTTCAAGACCATCTATTCAAAAGCAATCCCAGTTCAACCATGGCTTCAAAAGAAGAACTGTACCGATTAATCGGCCGGCCGATTATAAAGATATCGGCAATATCGGATATCGGCAAGATAATTGGCGCCGATATTAACAATTTTATATTTTTATTTTTTAATATTATTTTCAGTCTATAAAAGCAAATTGACAACAGCAACATCACTGGGTCGGTGAAGGACGGCATTTCGTTCCGTTCCCATATCATGTTGTCGAGCCAATGCCTTATTCAGACCAGTGGTGAGACCACCCAGTGTACTAGTATAGACAGTGGGAAAGGGTCAACATAGGTCTTGTGCAGAGTGAGTCATAGTGCCTGCTTATGGGCCAAGGAATGGCTGGCCAATTCAAGCCAAGGGACGGCTGGCCAATGCAACAGAGAAACCGATGAATGTACATTGTGGAGGGGGTCCCGAAAACATTGTGGAGGTATGCCTAATGAATACATGCTAGCTGCCAATCAGATCTCCTTGACACATGTCAGTCGCCTGAGAGGCTGAGACTAGATGGGTGGCTGTGAACAGGCCAGCCGTTATTTGGCCTTTAATTACCCTGGGCACAGTTCGACGGCGGGCGGTGTGTCTAATCTGTATTGCCTGTCTACGATTAGTCCCCAACTACATGCATACAGAGCAAGTATTTGCTTACATCACAGTAGGAGTAAGTCTATCTTTTGGAACCGGACATCTAGGGAAACACAATGAAAGAATCGGCAAAATAATCGGCTAAATAATCGGGTATCGGCAAATAAATAATTGGTAATAATCGGTATCGGCATAATCGGCAAAAAGTGATATTGGTACAGCTCTAGCTTCAAGTTAGTGAAGAATGCAGTGGTATGACCTCTATACATCAAACAACTGAAAAAAGGTGCTGCTACTGAATAGTAGTCCCCAAGCAAGGGACAAAGAGGTCTTGAATAGATATATTCACTTTGATAGAAAATCCATGTTCTTAGTATGTAACGGGCTGTCCACATATTACATATGCAGCGAGGAGTTTAGAATTTCGGCGATTTTGCGTACAAGTGCGTATGGTGGGGGAGGGGGTCCGGAAAATATTTACGTATGCAAATACAATTGTCTAATTATGATGTACACAATACAGAACATTGAAATCAGAACTGTAAACCCAATTAGAGACTATATTCCTGCTTAATCAATATCATGTAGCATTAAAACTTTAAAATGCAAGTATTGTTAGTGTTTTATTTCTTCATAACAGTTAACAAATTTAAGCTGTTAAGATGTATGTACACATGGGGGGGAATCCACAAAATGTATGCAGTGCAACAGAGGGAGTCCAAAAATTAAATTTTTTTGCATACATAATATATGGATGGGCCCTAACTAAAACAGTCAGTGGAGAGAAGTAAACAATATGGTTATACAAAGTTTGTTCCAAAAGTTGTACAGCAGCACTTTATCCTGTACATTGCCTAGCCGTGGCTCCCACACTGTATGAAATTTTATGGAACTTCATCAGTATGAATACAGTAAAATATTGTATAGCCCTTTCAGTGTAGGTAACACAAACAGTCCTTGATCTTAAAACTCATTATGTCCCATTTCTTGCACCTCATTTCAGTTGACTGCCCAGTACCCTTCTACTCTGGTATCCAGACATAAAATGCAATCATTGTCTCAGTTTTGGATATACTCCGAAAAAGAATATCCGTCTCTGAGTTATAAAGCTATCAAGTTGTTGGTCATATTTTTGACTTCCTATTTGTGTGAAAGGACTTTTCAGCCATGTCAGTAATAAAAACCAAATATATTAATTATGCGCTATATAACAGAAGGGAGAGTGCATTGCGCTTTAATGTTTACGTCATTTCTATATATGCATGTATCGTGCTTCGACAAAAGTAATAATAAAATCAATATTAATAAATAAGATATAAAAAAAAATTATGGAAATGTTAATTTGCTATGTTACAATGAACCTAACTAAAACCACAAATTCTGATACTTACTAATTACAACTTAAAAGCAGAAGCTGAGGCAAAACCAAAAAATTCAAAAAAAAGTGAGCAAAAGGCCAAACTAAAAATCAAGAGAGCAAGACATTTTTTAAATTCAAAACTTGGACTCGGACAAGGTACAACTCAACTTGTAAAACTGTCTTGGCAGGAAATTCACACTCAGCTCCTCCCTAATTTGGTCTTTAAAATGTGACATCAATACACATGGGCTAGATCCATACTTTAAGTACTTATGTATGAGTGCAAAAAGGCAACAGCACTATGAGACTAGATTTCCAAACACAAATTAGATTAGAAAATCACAAGATTATCATAAAATTATATGAACCTTGCTTCACTGAAAGTAAGATGACGCAGAACAACCGACGAACCAAACGTCAGAGCGTCCATATCTTCAGTTCCAACAGCAAATACTTTTCCAGCCTTCACAAGCACTGCACATTGTGCTTCTGCCTCACCCGGTGCCTAAACCACACGCAGACAATTTCCTAAATGACAAATCTCATGTATAGCAACTGACTTACATGCAATCCACCACATATCAGATCTGATAATAAGTTCAACAACAGATGAAAACAATATTGTCAGAAAGGTTTGTTTAACTAATTTTTAATTGTAATTAGCAACTGTTACTGTGCAAGTGTCTAATGCGTAATTGAGGTTGCCAATTGTCCCGGAATGGCCGGGACAGTCCCGGAATCGACCAAAGCCGTCCTGTGACCGGGGCAATGCTTATTTTGCCCCAAGAAATTATAACGTAATCCACCACCAGCAACATAGGCGCCTTGCGAGCTGTTGGCGTGTGCCTAGCCAGATGAATTGGGTCTTGGCTGGGTTGAGACACAGGACTGTAGGAGCAGCATCGCATGCCAGGCAGTGCTTGTATGCCTGAACATTACCAGCACAAGACTGGCTTAGGGCAGAGTTCACGCTGTACGAACATTTGTGTATGATGAGATAACTCGGGGTTCACGGTAAAGGGGTTAAATCTATTAATTGCAATTTCATTCTGACATTTCATTCAAACAATTTAAGCAGAAATAATAGAACTCCTGAAAGGAAGTTAGTTTCTGATATGCAAAACATTTTCTTAAGTCTTCTTTTCAAAACAACTGTGATTGGACATTTATTGCAATTTCATTCGCACATATCTGCGGTAGAAACCGTATATCTAGCTAATGATGCGGTACATTATTGACCAAATATTGTGTATTATCTCTATTTCTATAACGATGCACGCTTATGTCTTGCGCCCATTTATTGGCACGCTTTTGTCCTGCGCTTTTGCTACAGTGCCGCGTAAAAGTATAGGCAAACAGCGGACCCCACTTCGCAACGCAGTTGTTTATGTCCATTAATTTATTAAGCAGGCAATTTTGTTTAAACACAATTGTCACTGTTCATCACAATATTACTACCGGTGACTTCTATGTAACTAAATCCTCATTGTGGGTGTATACTCTGTCTAGCTCTTTCATGAGATAGATATCCTAGGAACACAAGGTCTACCTTATGGGCTATTGCAGCGGCAGTACGATCATCTTATGCCACCCGGCAATACCTCTGCTGAGGACCGGGCAGGAGTCAAATGGTTTCTGACAAAGACACAGAGAATGGAATTTCCACTGCAGGGAGTTGGAATATATATAGTACCCATCTAAGTTTTATGTTCGGTGAGGAAAGTTACAGGTACCATCCTAGTGTGTAGACGCAGCTCTGGGGAAGACCATTACAGATCACTGGGCTTGCCACAGAAAAAGTTCAAACTCAGCATAATTGTGGCTACGAGCAAAATGAAACAAAAGAACTCTTTTTTGATGAGTGTACACCTGGGATATGTTATATGTATATATAAAACTGCAAATTATAACTTATCTGTTAATCCATCACCAATAATTAGATATGTCATGAATATAAGTGTCGAGTTCATGGAGGCATATCCACAATGAAAGAAATAGTTTTCACTTATATGCTTGTCACCAGCAGCATCAACTTTAGTTTATTTATTACCACAATCAGATTATTAGTAGAAAAATCACAAAAGAATACTAATAGATACTTCAATGTAAGGGATTCCCATCAGCTTCAACAGTTGCTTGCATTCATCATTGTGCTGCCTTGTCACCTTAACAAGTCGTTTCTGAAACTTCTCAATTCCCTCAATATCACCTGCAATCATTACATTGCATCTTAGTACTTAAGCCTCTACAAAACATTGCAATGCCAGAAGAGTAGGTATGTATGCATCCATGGCAACTTGGCACGTCACTGAAATTACGTAAAGAATAATACACTTGTCCGTAGCAATTATACAAACAAAAATCAGAGAATGGAGCCATTTTATTACATCTACACACAAACCCAGAATAATACCAAGTCTTCAGACTAAGCAATCACACTATATCACAAGATAATCCAATCAGTTGTGATGGTTGAATTCATTCATCTGAGGCACTTTGCCCAACCTGGTAAATAAGGCTGTCAACAACGACGACACGGGTACCCGTCGACAGGCGCAGTTGTGTACCCGATTGCGCGGATATTTTGTTAGGAAATTTAGAAAATTGCGCATTTTTACGGAATATCGGGCACCCGAGATTTGATTTCATTGCCCGGGTAGTCAGACAATGTGACAAACGGAATATTTCTGGCACATGTTCAGGTAAAATCGCAAATTTTTACGGAATCTTGGGTACCCGAAAACCGATTTCATTACCCGGGTAGTCAGCTTCGGATACCCGTTGACGGCCTAATTGATAAACAGTTTTTGAACTTCTCGTGGTCTATTCAGGATCCTACCTCTGGTAGCTAAATATTTAAAAACTATATTCATTTGGCTTGCAAAATATAATAACATTAACATATTATGTGATAATGTTATGGTATAGTATGTTTCATCAGAAATTTTTTTTCATTTCATATCTATCAACTTTGTGTATTGTTTTATATTTTTCAAAATCAATGTATTAAGGAGAACATAAAAACAAATAGCACAAAATTAATAATACTCCTATACAAACACGAGAGGTTCAAAGATAGAGGAAGGCAAGAAACGAAGCTTGGAAGAATTTTCATAAGTTCAAGAAGGAAGCAAAGAACGGGAATGTGACAATGTAGAATGACTCGAGAATACACAAGGGAAGTATGTGAATAAAAGAAATATCCGAAATAATGCAAAGAGGGAAACAATAAATAGCTTTCAGCAGAAGTTATCAAGGATGTTAAAAGGAGCCCGGGTTCATCAATATGCCGATTACTCCCAACTGTACTTGACATGCCGCCCATCTGAGGCACTGGAGTGTGTCTCAAAAATCTTGGCAATTGTGGAGCAAGTGCAGATCTGGATGTCCTCCAATCGGCTAAGATTGAACCCGGATAAAACTGAATTTATTTGGCTGGGCACGAGACAAGCATGTTTGAGGGTTGACAAAGAGGCAGTAAAACCAGCATTTCCTCATTGGAAGGTTCAACGCATCATCCGGGACATGGGGTTAATGCCTCCAATTTCAGGTGGGGGGACGGGGACATTTTTTGCGTCTTAGGGGGGAACATCCTGCCATCCTGGCACATGGAACCGGGCATTTTAAACCATCATTCAGAGAGGATTGTAGCTCCTGCAACTGGTCAAGCTTCCCATTTGCTTTTAGTACACGCTCATTATGGAAAGTGATAAATGATAAATTAAACTTCAACTGACCTTTCTCCTCTGCTATTTTAAGAGATGCCTCAGACACTTCTCGCTTTTCTGCACGTTTTGCTAGCTAAAATTTATTAATATCAAAAACACATGAATTTGCATATAAAGAACAAATAAAGTCCACTTTAGGTCAGTCAATCGAAACCAGCATTGTTAATTGCATAAATACAAAAACAAAACTATCATTCGTAGATTATAGCATTTTAAAATGCACCTTCTTTCAGTTTGTTCATTTGGAAGTAAAACAATAAAAAGAACCAACTTACCTCCCCAGACTTCATCTCTGGAGGCTTTCCATCAAATACATACACTGGCTTGATCCCATTTTCTATCATACGGATGGTACGATAAAACATTCCCATCAAGTGACTGAAAAATAAATGAGAAATTACCAACAATTGAATAATATAAACAAACAGAAATGTGATAAAATAATATTTAACATTTAACTACACTCATTTTGCTCAGGTAGAACATGCTGTATACTATATGCTATGAAGGTCATAATAAACTCCACAGTCTCATTTTGGCAGGTGATGCTGCTATACCTTTACAATTGTTGTTGTAAAAGGCTTAAGACCAGGATCAAAACCAGACTGCCCATCCAATCAATCTGCATTTGCTTCTTCCAATAGCCTTTCGAGGCCTGAGGAACCTCAATCTCACTACAGTAATAGCCGCTGGCTAATTGAAATGTCAACAATTGGTCCAGTCTTTATGAATATACAGTCATGCACAAAGATATGTGTATTCAGAGCACTGGAGCATTTGGCATCAAACAGGGTATGCATTCATTTGTACAGGGTATAGACTAGTGTTGTTTTAATAACGTTCTAAATTTAGTTTTATTTATTACTGTTAGTCTTCATTTTTAGTTTTAGTAGCGATTATTTCTCAATTCTAGTTTTAGTTTTCGTTGTAGTTTCTGTGTCTCAATTATAGTTTTAGTTAGTTTTAGTTTTGTCAATTAAAAGTTTTGGATTAGGTAGCTGATTTTAGTGTAAGTAATCTAACCATAGTTTATAAGTAATTATAATTATAGTTTAGCCTAAGGGTCATTCCAGCTCAACTCAACCAATTTTGAGGAAGGTTCCCACCCGACCATCTCCGAATTGGCTGAAATTTTTACCATATGTTGCTAGATATATTGGATGCAGAAATCTAAAATCTTTGAGCATAATTTCAAATACTTCCAAGATATTGTGTCTTCCGTGACCCCACCCTCCAAAGACGTTTTCGCAAAACTTTGCGAGGTCCACTTTTTGAGATTTGATATCTCCAGAATGGTTGGACCAAATCAGATGAAATTATTTTTAGCTGTACACTTTCTTGCATGGATTACAAAAATATAATTATTTTTATTGCGTGTCCTATAATTTCAGCAGAAAAAAATGTCAAAGTTGTCTTCATATTCACTTTATATCTACATTTTTCAATAATCGGTGATCAATATCTTGCTATATACCAGGCATAATGCATTCATATTTTATTTTTATAATGTCTATGTGGCTGGCAATTACTTTGAAAAGTTTTAGCTTGATCAGTGGTTCACATCTGGTTTATATTTGCCGTCAGAGATGACCAAACCTGACGCGGGGGTGAAAGAGAAAAAATATTCCCAAAAAGGCCCATTAAAATATATCTTTTTTATTGCATTTTCTGATAGAGCAAAGATCACTTGATATGTGTTCAAAAAATCTCAATGGTGTTTTTTGTTTTAAGGAGTTTACAGTGTGCCAAAAATGGTAGTTTTTTGGTATCGCGAGTCGCAATCAAGAGTGGTATTTGACAGACATGTTACCCTAATGTATCAATATGAAAACTGTGAAACTAATGTGATAATGTTTTTAATATAAATGAAACATAACTAGGTTAATCTTATTAAAGCTACTGTAAACATAAACATTTCTTTACCATAACTAAAGAGAATTAATCAATTAAATTTAGTGTTCTTTGGTGGTCTATCAAACTACATACTCTGTTGCTGTGCTAACAATGTGCAAATATCAAGAAGCTTATCTATTTAGAAAGTTTTCAACCAGATGTGAACCACTGATCAAGCTAAAACTTTTCAAAGTAATTGCATAATTACGTAATGCTGAAAATGGCCGTTTTTTATTAATAAAGTGAACTTTTCGCAGTAAGTAAGTATTATACATTTTTGCTAAATAAAAAACATAGGATTCGAATTCGTGGTAAACGGTAACCGGAGGTAGACACATATCATTCTCCTTGTGAGTCTTAACATAGATGAACAATTACTAGAAAAGGTTTTGAATGGCATAAAGTCACATCATCTGCAGAATTATGTACAAGTCATGCAAACAACGAATAGGCGCAAAAGTTAGGAACATTTTCAAGCAGAAATATTTGTTTTATTCCGGCTAAATATCGTTTTAGTTTTCATTGCATCTATATTCGTTTAGTTTTAGTTTTAATTGCCACAAATTTCGTTTTAGTTTTCGTTGGTCCTGTGATTTCGTATTAATTTTAGTTTTTGTTAACGAAAACAACACTAGTATAGACAGCCAGCTGTATCTGAAATGGACACTGGACAGTCTAGGCAAACTGACAATAACAGCTTCGATTGCCTGGCCATAACTTCTTGATAGACTGCACGGCCTCGGCTTGTGATCCATGTTACCTGCAACTGATGTCAGTAGGCTTTTGGTTCTCTGGTTCCAACACAACTAAGTCATATCCTATCACGTGCCAGATACTTAGTGTACCTTGAAAGTGCTCAGTTGGTTTATTCCAGCTTTCATCTTGGTTACGTTAGAAACTGTATCTAAGATTGTGCAAACTTGTAAGCTGAACATTAGTGTAAGGATTTATTTGTAGGATATAATTATGTTGTGTTCATATAGTTCATTGAACGTAGGCCTATATGTTAGTAAATACTTGCAAGGACAAGAGAAAAACATGACAGCTAATATGATACAGTATTCGAACATCACTTGTTGGAACCAATAACAGAACAGTCAGAAAACGGGGAACGGGGAATTCCTCCCAGGACAATTACCCCCAGACTAGGACAAAGGTACATATACATACATACATATATGCATGCATGCACGCATACATATATACATGCATACAGATTTCGAGCAACATTTCCTTTTCTTGGCTGGTTCATACACTGCAATTAAAAAACTTCAATATGTAAGCTCCAATGGTTGTGGTGCCACCAGAAAGCATTACATGACTGAAATGCATTATTATTGCATTCATTTTGATGCCCTTTGTGGCATGACTAATAACGGCATGCATACGACCTGAAGTACAGTATGTACTAAGGCAGCACCAAACAGAATTTTAGAATAAATACATATATTGCCACAAGAAAGCATAAACTCACGGAAGTGGCTTATTGCTTTCTCATTGATGCCCTTAGTGGCACGTTTAATCACGGCATGCATGCGACTGAGATTACGACCGATAGTACAGCAGTACTGCTAGTAGAGTACTGCCATACTAAGGTTCAACAAACTGAATTTTTAATAAGTACATATATAGTGCTTTATATTTACCAATTTGTTCAAAATCCATGTCGGTATGAGTAAAAAAAGGCTCGTATCTCTTGTTCCTGCTCACGATCGACACGAATTGTTAGATCATACTTTTGCATGGTGCTAGCCAATACAAACTCTACTGTATGCATATATCGATCTTCAAAAGAGTGAACATCCGACTGGTTTGGACGGAGAGGAGGCCGGGGACGGGTAGCGGTGCCATTATTGTTTACATAATGCCACTCCACAATAATATAAACAGATTACCAAATGTGACGCCTGTCAATACAAAGGAAGTATTGGTTGTATGGCAGAGGGAAGATTCTATTTCAATTTCTGTTAGGTTGTTCCCAAATAGACTCTCTGAAACGAACATTATAATGCATTCACGCATGCATATAATATATATATATATATATATATATATATATATATTATATATATATATATATATATATTGATTGGCATCACAATTGTTTATCATCACAATTGGTAGTCTGTGTACATTATGTCACAATGTCTCAGTCTCGCAGTTCACGATTGTGTGCCCTTTTACCAACACTAGGGCATAACCGAGTAGACAATTTCCACCGAGTACTGAATCCGAGTATTTGGATGAACAATTTGCCGAATCTGGGTACGAACCGAATAGTAGCGTCAAATCTGGCCAGCAGCAGTGATTAGGTCCTACCATCCGTAGGCAAAGCGTAGTTAACCTGTCACGTGCACAGCTACGAATAACTATCTATAGTCCTTCACTCTAGGCTATAACAATATATTTATTATTTAATAACTTTATTTGAGAAAAAATGTAAAACCTTGTTATAAAATTTCAGATATGAAGTTATCAACGGTGTCTTTACTCTCTAATGTTTACCGGAAAGTGGGTGGAGCCAATTCAAGCGGGAAAATTACTGATTTGGTTGACACCTGGGGATGCAACCAAAAGAAATTAAAATATATACATGTAAATTAACATCATTATTTTACAGAAAATTCAATGGAATGTTCAGTTCTGTTTTAATTAATAAATAACTTATTAATAAGTCTGTTAGTTCTAAATTTATTTGATAAACAAATATCTTTAGTTATTTTTTAGCTATTTGCCAGTGTAATATTTGCCAAGGCGAATACTTCCAAATAGTCCAATATTCGGCCAAGGTGAATGTCCGAGGCAATTTCCTGTTATGCCCTAAGCCACTAAGTCTGTTGTTATGTCCTGTCTTTAGCCATGTGCATCATACACTGTGTCTCCCAGCATTTTTGACCCTATTCAGATGGACAACCCCATGTGTGCCCTCTGGTGCAACTACAATTGACAAGGTCTGACCTTAGTCCTAACTCCGAGCCCTATATTATTATTGAAATGCAAATAAACTACAGAGAGGCACTAAGCGCCAATAGTTCCCTCACTGACCACTCAATCGACATGCACTCTAGCTAGACCTCTAGTTTTGACTGGCATGCATACTCATTAGATGGGTGTTCTAGTCTGACCAATTGCTCTGGTTTAGCGTAAAACTGAAAGCTTGCAGTGTTATGGCTTTAAACTGTCACATACAAAAGGAAGAAGGAATAGGCAGAGGAGAAGAGGAATGCAGAAGGACGAAATAGGAAGAAGAGGAAAGAGGTGGAATAGAGTCAAGAAAGACACCAATTACAGGGGATGGCATCTATGCTAAAGAGAAAGAGGCTAAGAGGAACTGGAAGAGAAGGGTGAGAAGAAATACGAAGAAGAGGAATGAGGAAGAGGCGAAACAGTACAGGAAGAGGAGGTGAATTAGAAGCAACAGAAAGGAGGGAAAAGAGGAGGTAGAGGACAAGAAAACCGGCAATAAGTGTTATTGAAGAAGCTGGCAATAAATGAGACTGAAGCAGTGTTAGTGGCTGCATCTATATTGCTCTCCACATGAATTTCCTAAACCCAGAGCAGCCAAGAAGCCCATTCCAGGTTGCCAGCAATCGAGAAGGCTCAGCACTGCTGTGTGGAAGTCCGAGAACGACTTGACACCTCAATGGGTAGCAGTTTCACAGGTTATAGTATTTGCAAATGCTTGCTGAGCCAAGCCCTTCCAGCTTCCTCGGCCCTGTGAAAGGCCCAGAGACCGCCCGGAAGTCCTGTTATTGTGCAGTCCTCCACATCGTCTGCACCTTGCCACACTCACACAAGGCCGACGTGGCCTGGGACCATCTGAGGAGATCACAGTGGCCGTGGTTCACGCGGAAGCGGTTTAGGAGTGACCAGAGTTGGCAAGGTAGGTTCAGGCCGGTGGTTCGCTGGTCGGGTCATCAATCAGAAATTTGTTTGCAACATTCATCTCACATGTGACTGTGACGGACACTATGCTTTATAAAGTTTATGACTAGCAAGTGAACCACTTATCTTTGGTCCATAATAAGAATGAGTATTGCATTCATGGTCTGGGTGACATCCTTTAAGGACGCACTCAGATCTTCATTGGGGCTTAACCGGAAATCGCCTTGGACATTCGCCTCAGCCGAATATTGGACTATTCGAAAGTATTCGCCTCTGCAAATATTACACCTGCAAATAGCTAAAAATAACTTCTTTTAAAAAAAAATTTTTTTTATAAAATAATATTTTTTCATCAAATAATTTTAGGACTAACAGACTTGCTTATAAATTATTGATTAATTAAACAAGAACTTAACATTTCATTGAATTTTCTTTAAAATAATTAGGTTAAATTATATATTTTAATTTCTTTTGGTCGCATTCCCCAGGTAGCAACCAAATCACCGGTAAGCATCAGCAAAGACGTCGCTGATAACTTCACATTTCAAATTTTATAACAAGGTTTTAAATTTTTTCACAAATAAAGTTATTAAATAACAAATATATTGTTATAGCCTTGAGTGCGACAATACCCTCTATGAAGGATATTGCTATAGACTCTGCAATGGCTATAGATAGTTCTCCGTAGCTGTGCAAGTGGCAGGTTAACTACGCTTTGGCTACGGACGATACTAGCTGCCAGTCGCTGACCAGATTTGCCGGATTTTACAATTCAGTTCGTACCCGGATCCGGAAAATAGTGCATCCAAATACTTGGATTCGGTACTCAGTGGAAATTGTCTACTCGGTGAATTGTCTCTTCATGAATCCAAACCCCCGTCACACCAGACTAGGGCATAACCGGAAATCGCCTCTGCCGAATATTGGACTATTTGGAAGTATTCGTGGAAGTATACACCCGCTAATAGCTAAAAATAACTTTTTTTGATAAAATAATTTTTCATCAAATAAATTTAGGACTGATGGAATAACTTATAAGTTATTGATTAACTAAACAAGAACTTAACATTCCATTAAATTTTCTTTTCCCAGGCTTCTAGTCTTCACTTTTACCTACAAATAATGATGTTAATTTATATATTTTAATTTCTTTTGGTTGCACTTCTCAAGTGGCAACCAAATCGGTAATTTTCCTGCTTGAATTGGCTCCACCCACTTTCCGGTACACATTAGAGAGCAAAGATGTCGTTGATAACTTCATAGTTCAAATTTTATAACAAGGTTTTACATTTTTTCACAAATAAAGTTATTAAATAATAAGAATATTGTTATAGCCTAGAGTGCGACGATATGCTATATGAAGGATATTGCTAAAGCTACACTCTGCATTGACTAAAGGTAGTTCTCCGTAGCTGTGCACGTGACAGGCAAACTGACAATAATAGCTTCGATTGCCTGGCCATAACTTCTTGATAGACCCCAGCTTGTGATCCATGTTAACTATGCTTTGCCTACAGATAGTACTCGCTGTCAGTCGCTGGACAAATATGCCGCTACTATTCGGTTCGTACCCGGATCGGGCAAATAGTTTATCCGAATACTCGGATTCGGTACTCGGTGGAAAATGTCTACTCGGTTATGCCCTATACCAGACCTCGATCTCACTACGCTCCCACCACACTCTTTGAGCTTAGTAGAAACGAGTAGAAACCCAGTTTAATCTTCTATGAACGCATTGCGATCACAATCGAGTATGGTGCTGTCACCGTAAGCGTGGTGCGCATGGGAAAATTTTGAACATGTAAAAAAAACTTGGTGCTAGTGTGGCAAAAAGACGGCGCAGTGTGAGCACATTTAGACCGTTTTTAGAAATGAAGCGAGCATAGTACCAGCGTAACTGGAGCATAGTGCAAACTCGATGGCGCAAGAAGTCGTAATAATTGGCTTCCCCATGTCATTACTTTTATATCGCACCCACGGCAATGTCCCTGTGACCTGACCTCTCACTATGACAATGGTGCTTCGCTAGCAAGCTTGACCCTTTCATAATACGAGATGCAAACATGGCATGCAGCATGGTGAGGACTTGTTGGGCACAATGAGAGCGGGGTAATACGTAGTTACGTTGTAGTAACGGTGTTGCGGTCCATTAGAAACAGTAATTGGCCATGATCTCACCACGTTCGGTAACATTCCTTGAGCCTAGGACGATCGTTGGGAGCGTAGTGAGATCTAGGCCTGATGTGACGTAGGCATTAGTGACAGGTTTAATCTCACCTGGTAGTTTCACCATCTGCATTCATCAGACTACTACCATCTTGTCGAACAGCTATCAGGAACTGGTAGATGCTCATTGAAGCATCAATTGCCACTTTACGTCCTAAAATGAAATGCATAAACTGAGTATTTGTTACTAAATTCAGAGCCGCATTAATCATGTTGCAAATGTTTTAATTGAAATGGATCTTCTTGTAAATTTGACAACTTAAAGGCCTACTGTCAAATTGACAACGAATTAACAATTTTTGGTTAAAATTGAAGAAAGCTCATAGATTCGAAAGCAATACTGCTTAGGAGCAGTATTACTTTCGAATCTATGAACTTTCTTGGCTAGAAATTGACCAATGAACAAAATCTTTTTTGCTCAATTTGAGATTTAGGCCTAATTACACATTCAACTCTATTTGCGCAAGTGGGACTGTTATTATATTAATCAAGTATTTAACAATTCAATAAATGATAGATTACGGTTAGTAATTACAGAAAATTAAATAATAATTGTTTGAAAACAGAGCGTACTTAACGACACAACCAAACGCATCCACGCTCAGTAAATAAGTAAGTAATCAACATGACAGACACTTAATTAATTAAAATTAACAATCATCATACCACAACATTATTTAAATTTTACAAAAAGAATCAGCATATCGCAACATTACAATAGATGCCAGAGCACACTTTTGATAGCGCAAAGAACAGTAGATATAGTCATTTCCGAATGTGTTAACTAATGTGAATTCAGCATGTATTTTAATAGATTTTATTCTGATTTGTGCCATATTTGATGCACATTCACTAACATTCACATGCAGCTTATCAGACATTTGAACGTTTACTTTGTGTCTTTTATTAAAGTATATTCTCTTCGTTATAAAACCTTTCGTATTGATTACTTGTTTACTGTTTGTGGATGTGTTTGGTTGTGTCGTTAGGTGCTCTCTATTTGAGCTTATTCTGGGGCCGCCGTATTGTTACATACACAGGCTTCTAGTCTTCACTTTTACCCATAAATCCTGTAACCTCTGCCAAGTGGACGTATATTGTTAATAAGACATCAAATAATTCAAGCAGCAACTGGCGTCAAGCTTCAGTGATTTGTATAAGCTTCAGATGCCCCTATACAGTATGTCGTTCACGGATAAAACGCGGGACCCTTCCACAAATCGTTCCCGCGTTCCATCCGTTGCTTCTCACAAGTCCCGCAATCCTGCACTACCGCGTTTCATCCGGTACCTTTTAAATCTGTATTAGAAACTCTTGTTATATTTCTAAACGTTTCAAAACTTCAGAATTCGTAGTCCCAGAGCATAATAGATCAACATGAAACATTGCTGCTCACCAAAATAGTTTTTAATCTCATTTTCTTTTACAGCAGACGGAGCATAATCGCCGATAACTTTTGATAACCCCTGAATTCCCATTTTCCAACTAACGTAAAATTCTTGATTACTCCCACTCGCGCCCAAATTCAACGGAAGTACATGCGGGTATGGGTAAATCAAAGATTACAGTTAGGCTGAACCGTGGCATAGGTATCATGTAAAATAAATGTGCGGAGCCCCATGCGCTGAGTTAGTCGATTGGAAACATCGTTGATAACAATAATATTATTATCACGACGTCGAATTAAAGAGCACTATCATTCAACAAGTTCGACACAGCTGATAAAATATCATTGTCACAATATGAAAGATAAATTCGCGACAACCCTGGGATATGGTCTCGAGACCGGAAAACTGCGGTCTTGGACCTGGTCTTGGTCTCGAAATATTGGTCTTGGTCTCGGTCTTGGTCTTGTATGCGAGGGTTTTGGTCTTGGTCCTAAAGGAACGATCTTGGGATTGTAAAAGGCATGCTCTTCGTCTTAAATTAGCTTCTTGGTCATGTACGTGTCGTATCAGAGCAATTTTTCGATATTTGTCGGTTATTTTTCGATTATTAGAGGCACCTGGCGTGCTGACCATACTAATAGATCCTTATTGTGCATGTTACTATGGGCAGGAAAAAATGCATTTGCAACGGAATAGCTGGCCATCTCAAAATTTGGTTTAATAAATTTCAAGGTTTTGGAACAATCATTTTATGCCTTGCGCTGCTTCTGTCCTCTGTTCCCAGAAATCAGGGTCCATAGGTCGAAGATCCGTAGGTGTCCGCTGCAGCCCCAATCCTCGTTTCCAGAGTATATATGTCTAACCAGAGTTCATGTATCACTATTTATGGGGTCGGCCACGTGCAGACACTATATATTTGCTGCGGATTGTCAACTTAATCAATAAGCGACAATGTAATAATTGTTAACCTACTATTCCGAGGCCCGTGGTACAAGTAGGCCTACGCCATTCAAACGGAATGTTAATCTACTTGTTCAAATGTCGTAAAGTATGAAGACTTCCCACATCCCTTAGGCCCTACTGTATTTATTATCATCATTATCATGGTCCATGGGTCGAAGCCCGTGGGTATCATCTGCCACCTTGGTCTCTGTTTCCAGAGATCAAAGTTTGCTGTCTGTTCCATGGGCAGAAGACCGTTACGGTAGGCGTCCGTTGCAACCCAGTCGACCCCCATTACCAGATTTTGTGTCTTGCGCTGCTTCTGTCCTCTGTTCCCAGAAATCAAGGTCGCGCTGCTTAATTGTTTCATAAGTCGAAGATCCGTAGGTGTCCGCTGCAACCCCGATCCTCGTTTCCAGAGTTTATGTCTCACTCTAAAACATTCATTTTATCTGGGATTGGTCTACCTCGTACTAGGAGCGCTTCTTAAGTGCTTAATGTGCTTATACTATTGAGAGGCGCTTTATAAATAGGCCTAACCAGATGCAACACAAAACCATGCTGCATTATATATCTATGGTAAGTAGTGTCTTTATTCTATGAACGTTCTCAACTAGCAGCATCTAAGAATAGGCATATGGTGTTCATTTCTATGTTTATGAAGCAAGTTTGGACGCTGCGTTATATTATTATATATAGTTTCATCAAGAGATATGAATGCACCACCAACTTTCGAATCGTTTCTTCTGTTTGAGGGAGAAAAGAAGTAATGTACTGCGTTTATATATAATTTATTCTAAGGCAGGGTCGAGGTCACACGAGCGTTATAGAAAGCATGGTGCTTCTGCGGCCGAAATTTCGGCCAAGCTTAAAAATTACTGCGGCTTACTTACGATTATTATTAAGCGGATAAATTCTAGAGCGCCGTAACGCAGCCATGCCGCTACAAGGGCGCTTTACAACGACGTTGTCAGCAAAATAACAAGAAAAACCATACTATAACAATAACTCCATTAGTTAATCAGGGACAAGCCTTCATAAACAGGTGAGATTTGAGTCGTGCCATGAAGATCTCTATCGATGCCGCAGAACGCACCTCAGCTTGTGCTTTAATTAACTTTGTTCTTGTTTGTGCCGTATTTCACCCATATTCACAAACCAGTGTTGGGCATGACACCAAAACCTCAAGACCGAGAGGTCCAAGACCAAGACCGGGTGTCCGAGACCACAATAGGGTGGTCCAAGACCAAGATCGAGAGTCCAAGACCAAGACCGATGCTCTTTTTTTATAAACAATTCAATTTATTAAGATGCTTAAGCGGAACACCACGCTTGAAACATTAATTTTATTACTGAAGAATACTAATCTTAATAATGGTCCAGAACCAGTTTTACCAACCCCTCTGCTCTTATGCGGGTTCGGCCCTTGGCTTCGGACTGACAATATCACACTAAGTTACTTACAGTATACGATAGGTAAATACTTTAAGACAAGTAGATTAACGTTCCGCTTGAATGATGTAGACCGACTTGTACTTGGAATTGTAGGTTAATAGTGACTACATGTGGCCGACCACATAATTATTAGATTGTTCCAAAACCTTGAAATTTGTGAAAGCAAATTTTGAAATGTCTGGTTCCGTTGAAAATGCATTTTTGCCCACAGTAACATGTATATATAGATGGTCAACACTTCATAAATCGATAACAATCGTGAAGGGCCTAAACACCGGTGTCTCTAATCGAAAATAACCGACAAATATCAAAGAAATTGCTCTGATGCGGCAAATGACCAAGAACGCTAACCTAAAACCAATCCCAAGACCGCTCCTTTAAGACCAAGACTGACGCATTTGAGACCAAGATCGATTGTCCAAGACCAAGACCGCAGTTTTCCGGTCTAGAGACCAAGACCGCGGTCTCGAGACCACATCCCTGTCACGATCATTGAAACTCAGCTTATCAGAAGTTAAAACGTTTAAATGTTCACTTTGTATCTTTTAATAAGACATATTCTATTTGTTTTAAAACCTTTCGTCATCATTACATACTTATTTACTGTGTATGGATGCGTTTGGTTGTGTCGTTAGGTGCATTCTATTTTCAGCAAATTTTGGGCGACCATATTGTTTACTACACAGGCTTCTAGTCTTCACTTTTACCTACAAAGCTTACTTACTCTTTGTGTCAATCATGCGCCAGAAGTATTTTATACTGACCGATGGGATGAGACCAAAAGATCAAAATATCATACATAAGTTGCGGTCCCCTATGGTATAAGCAAGCCATTACTTTTTCGCATGACTCTAAAATTAACATTAACCCGAACCATAAATGACCCTTACGGGCCTAACTTCACCTAAACCGACCCTCACGTGGCAGGTTAACTACGCTTTGCCTACATATGATACTCACTGACCAGATTTGCCGCTATTATTCGGTTCGTATCCGGATCTGGTAAATAGTGATCCAAATACTCGGATTCTGTACTCGGTGGAAATTGTCTACTCGGTTATGCCCTAATTATAATTAGATGTAATACTGTTTACAGGCATGTATGATGTAAGCAGTGATGCAGGTTGACTACTGCAGATACGACGTTGTGATATGCCAGATAAAATGTTTTTTAAACTTAATGAAATTAAGTTTTTAACAAAGTGTTTTGTGACAAAATATTATAGCAGCATTTTAAACTTGTAGCCTAGTTAAAGATCAGCAAACTTTGCAAAGAAACAAAAGCATAGTAGGCCCTACACATTAAGCATTTGAAAACTTGGCGCGTATTTTTGCCTATTTCGCGATGCAGTCTACTTCATAAGTTTGATTATGAATAACCTTCAAACAATCTAAAATAAATTACACAGATTTTCCCTAATGACTTTTTGCTTAACATCTGCATAGAATTTTATTTTGAAGAGCGGTAAAAAAATTTTTAGCGTTGTAAATTGCCTATGTTAATAAAATCATAGAGTCGCAAATTATTCATGGCAAATCAGGTTAAGCCTCGTTAGCGTCGGTGGTAAAAGTGGGATTGGTGAAAAGAAGTCCATTTAACTTTGAGCTGGATTGATGAAAAGAATCGTGTGTAAATGGAAGCTGGATAGAAATGAAAATTTCACTTGACGTGCATGGTGGAGCCTTTCTCATTATTCCCGCTTCCATTTCAGTGGAAATCTTTTCATCATTCATCTTACATCAAGCTGAAATCTCAACATCAATCCAAGTTCTTGTATGGCATACTTCATTTCATTGATCTAGCTTCCAGTTAAACACAAATATTTTCCTCAATCCAGCTCCCTGTGAAGCATAATTTTCTTCATCAACCCAGCTTCCATTTGTGAAAGATTCTTTTTAAAATACTTGTTTCAAACAGCAGCAATATGATTTTACCGAAAGAGAATTATGTGTCATTGTCAACGATATTTGTGTTAGGCCGATTATTTATCTATTCTAGCCCAAGCTAGGTCGAAATCTGTCATCTGCAACCTCTGTGATCACTTGGTCAGAAGTAGTTTCTGTATGTGTTGCATGGCAGAATACTCCGTCACAGAAGCACCACGCTTTGAAGATTCGGACTTTGACAATTCGGTAGACCTCAGGCCAGTTGGTTAACATAGGGGATTAGACTATGATGCCTTAAACTTTAAGCAAGTATAAGGCATCTCTGATAGGGCACCTATCAATCAGAATCACAACTGTAAACTACCTACAAATACCAACAGTTATGCATGATATATGCTTAATGATATATGCTTAGTAAGTACTTTCTTGTTGTATTGTGGATTCTACTATAGAGTGGTTATAGAAAAAGATACTAAAGTACCAAATGCTGCAATATTTACTGTCAACAAGGAGGATCACACCCTTGGGAATGCATTGAGAACGTAAGTCATTTCTTGTTTAATAATTTGCGCTCATAAATTTAATAATGATAAATCCATATTTGCTCATTCGTCCTGCACTAGCTTGATTATTACAATTACATCTTCAGATCTATTGGATCCATCTGCTCTTGTCCATCATCAAATGCTTTTGCTCAGATTGTGAGTTGCTTTTACCCCTTTACCGTGATCACCGAGGTGACTGCTAAATATGTCGCTGACCCCGTGTACCCAGAGTTATCTTGTTCTTGGGTAGAAAAGTCGTCTATGAACCATGGCGCTTGAGTTAACACGTTTTACTGCTGGTAAGCACCGCTAATCGACAAGGCAATATATTATACTGCGTAGGGAGGCTAAAGTTCTGAACTGTGATACAGAAGAATGATGATGCACCTAGACTGAAGCATGTACAATCAGAGCCGGCCTTAGTCTCCTTTTTCAGGCGCCAGTTTAAAAATGCGAATTAAAACTATTTAATTGATTGTTAGTACACAAAAACACAGATTAATTTTGTCCAGAGAGAAAAGTATAGGCCCCCCTATAATTTTAGATTCAAGAATCAAGAAAATTACAAATTAGTACAAAGAACACATTTAAAACAAACATGAACACAAAATAACTAATTGATATAAGAAATTAACTTTTTGGGCCTTTTTATCAGCAAAATTTTTAATTATAGACTGAGAGAAAAGTCTAGATTTTGGGTGATATAATTTTCAATGGGTAGAGATCCTAAACTGGAAACTTGTGACATATTGTAGACCTTAGGTGTGTCTTAATTAATTTCAGTTTAGAAAAACTTCGTTCTCCACTTGCTACATTTACAGGAAATGTTAGTAAAATTCGCACAGCAATCCATGTATTCGGATACAACTCTTGAATAGTATGCTGTTGCATAAATGTTAACACAATGTGCATAGTAATTTTATCTTTAACCATATGCCCCTATCAGAAAGAAAAGTTTTGATACTGATTAGTTCGTCAGCGCCTTCAGTGGGGATGGTTGTGTTGACCGATGTACTTGAAGCAGAAGCAGCAGATTATTCTGCTTATGTGTGATTATATATATTGCTTTTTTTATAACAAATTTTTCAATGCTCATAAACTATTTATATTGGTCAAACTGTTCCTCTTTCTCTGCCCTTCTTTTCTGTATTCGTTGTCAGGCGGCTTTTTTTAAAATTCAAATTTTCCTCGTACATTAAAAAACTTTTGTGTAAATTATTATTTATTAATAGGAAAATTACATTGGTAAGTTTTATTGCTTTGTCGTGTTTTTTGTTTTCAAATGATGAACGTCATTTGATGAAGTTCGTTAGTTACCTAAATTAGCTGAATGCTTGAAAGTAGGGAACAATGTATAGGACAAAAATATAATTAAAGATAAGACACAGAAATAATGGGTGGTAGAACTATGAAATAAAAATATCACTAAAATATAAAAAGTGGGCCTTTTCGGCGTCCTAAATTGTCGGCGCCCCAATTTCTCGGCGCCCTTGGCCAGCTGTCTGTACAAACACCCTGATCAAGTCAACTGTTAGAAAGGTATAGTCCGATAAAACCTCAACGCTTAGGCAGGCCATCACTTGATGCTGGTACCCACTCCGTCTTACTGACATACATTTTCTAATGTATATACCAGCAAATCCAGTGACACCTGCACCTTCTCGATGATGAATAATTTGTTGCATCAACCTCATCCCGGTGGTAAATAGTTTCTTAAGGAAGCCAGACACCGTTGCCCAGAGTGCGATATCAGGCTTTGTGCCGCACCTCGTTTTGGTGTTTATCATACCAAATATAATTACTAACTCTAGTGATCTGCCATGTGGTAATACATACATTGAGCTTATTATGTCAGGCAGATGTGATTACATAGGGGAGCTTGGCCAGTGTATGACTGGTTGATTAAAGTGAGAACCTTGAACAATAAGGGAGAGCCAATGGAGATTTTCAAACTTGAAAATGAAGGATGAAATGTGGGACGAACGAGGCAGTCGAACTATTACCATATGTGCTCGACTAGAAGTCGATTCAAGCATAAATCAAAATGTACTCTTTTGACAACAATGACATTCAAATTCGACTGCTTGACTATAAGTCGAATCCATCAAATCAAAACGAGTGATGTTTAACCAGTCTTGGTGGTTTGAAAAAATTTATAGAATGATAGACTTGACCTCTTGGTTCCTTGAACTAGAACAGCTATGGCTAAGTCTCAATCCTTTGCTTCAATTGGTCCCTCTTATGGAATGCTGTTCGCTCTAAAATTCCATCTGGCAGCCTCTCGTCCTCTCGCTTTTTTCAAAACCTACACCTTCTTGCACTGGCAGCACTTCTGAACGGTTCACCCTATTAGAGGCACGCAAAAAATACAATATGCATATTTCAGCCAGTCAGTGATATGGCGATGATATTTGTTTGAATTATATTCTTTTGTCATAAATACACTTTATATACTCCTCTTTCCAGATGTTCCTAACACTTTAACAATGGGCTGGATTGATTTCACAATAGCATTTTGTACACTCTAGTCATTAAAGATTTCAATATGTCTGTTGTATGTGTACCAAATGCTGGAGGGGGAGCCAGTGACATGTATATTGTGAATTTTCTGTATAGGCAGCTGTTGAAAGACCCACAGGTTCGTTTTGCTGGCTACAAGGTTCCTCATCCTCTTGAACATAAATTTGTTCTGCGAATTCAGACAACGGCCGACTATAGTCCACAGGAAGCATTTACGAATGCCATCACAGATCTCATCAGCGAAGTGTCGCTTTTGGAAGAACGATTTAAGGTAAGTTCAAGGGTATCAGGACAATTCCCGCCCGGACATCCCTCCCTGACATTTCCCCGCAGACTTTTCCTCTGTAGGACATTCTCCCTCCCAGATTTCCCCCCCCCCATTCTACAGAGAATGCCTGAAATGAATCTAGCACCAATGACCTTTTAGATAGGTTTTTAAAACGTTTTCTGTAGAATGGGTGGAGGAAATCCGAGGGGAAATGTCCTATGGGGAAAATGCCCAGGGGAATTTCCTAGACTCAAGTTCAAGGCCAGTTCTAAGCAAAATAATATTGCATTAAAGGATAAACTTACTTAACTATAAATTACCCTGATGATATGAAATCACCACCTTAGCAAGTCAGCGAGTTAATAACAACCATGTAATTTAATGCTGCCTAAATAATGCCTATGGGATTTATTCCTTACGGGTCTTGTGTTCTGCCACACATCTTGTTGGACGCATTCAGAAATTTGGTCATGTCTCAGGCTATATGCTAGATGTTCACCACTGGCTCCCCTTCCAGCAGCAAATCTCGTACCATATCTTCACTTTGGTCTGGCAGTCCGTGCTGGCTCTTATTCATATAAAAAGAAGTTAGAAGTCGAATTCTTCAATCCGCTGTTGTCAATGAAAGACAGATTTGAACAGTAAGATGAATTTTTGAAAACCTTTGGTTAATTGTTTAAATGTGCACACCTGAAAGAAGAGAACTTCTTAAATTGTGTGACTATCTTCAAATAAAACTCACAGTGAATTAGAAATCTGACATTGATGGTACGCTACTTTGGAATGAACTGACCAGTATTAAAACTTTTCTCTCTGGTAAGGTTAAGGATAAAATTACTCCACGTTGTGTTAAAATTTATACAACAGCATACTATGTAACAGTTATATCCGAATATATGAATTGCTATGCCAATATTACTAGCAATTCCTGTAACTGGCCTATTTTTATTCCACTCTGAAATTTGTGTTATATGGCTTGGACCGGGAGCACCTTTGAGTAGATTTCTTGAAGAGGTGCTATATTAAGTTTCATTGATTGATTGGCCATGAAAGAATACAAGATGATGTAAAAAATGTCATGGTCTACTATGTCATATGCTTGGGAAGCTTCAAAGAGGGCTAAGAGCATAACGTGGGGCTTGTTCACGGCAGAGTAAATATCTGATGGAAGACATTATACAGAGAGTAGTTTTGGTACAATGATAGATCTAAAACCTGACTGTACCTAAGAATACCCAAAATCGCTGCACCTATTTACCAGTCTTTTGGTGCCAGTAGTATTTCACTACATGACACCAAATTGTGCTTTTTATGCCATCTTGCAACAGTCAAATGTTACGTATCCATTGAATTTAATGGACTGGTTTTCATTTGTGGATTTATTTGTGTCAGCCTGTTAGTAATATGTAGAATTGCATGTTTTCTTACATACATTACAGCTCAAAGTTTTGTTTAGCTTTGTGTGGATAATGTGGCCATATGTAGTACATGGCTTGTCCTACAATTTCTTTGAGAGATGAGATCAATTATTTCATCCGTTAATTATTCTAACAGTAATCTTTTTAATAATTAAATGGCAACTGTTTTCTCCCACAGGAAGCAATCAAAGAAAAACAAGAAGGGGAATAGAAGGCAAAACAATGCAGTGGGTCAGAGCTGTTGAAGTTGAAATGTCTTAAAACAACAAGAACCGCAGAACACTTGTGTATAGTTGCTCTCACAAAATTGAGATCAATCTTCTGTGTGCATTTGAGTATAAATATCTTCATTTGAGAAGTTTAAAATACCATTTTAATAGCTTTGCAATGAAAAGCAGTCAAAGTTTATATTCATATTTTGTTCATTTATGTAGCATTAAGTTTACTGCTCAAGTCAAAACTAGACATGTTATTCACCAGCTCAATATAGTATTAGACATTTATGGTGAGTTTTTTGTTGGTAGATTTTCGCTTGGCTTCTTTAGATAGCTTTGGTGTCATTATAGTTCTTTAAGTTATTTGAGGATTGAAATCAATATTTTTTCTGTTATGAATTGAATTTCTCTTTGTCCATATGCATTCGGAGTGTTTTATTTACATCTTTCCAGATATCTATTGGGCAATGCTGCTAACCCGACTTTGACGCGAAATAACAGTTTAATAAAATGTTTACAGAAAATAGGGCATAACCGGAAATTGCCTAGGACATTCGCCTCGGCCGAATATTGGACTATTCTTAAGTATTCGCATCAGCAATAGTACACCAGCAAATAGCTGAAAATAAATTTTCTTGATAAAATAATTTTTTTTCCAGCATATAAATTTAGGACTAACTTATAAGTTATTGATTAATTAAACAAAAACTTAACATTCCATTGAATTTTCTTTAAAATAATGGTGTTAATTTTTATATTTTAATTTATTTTGGTTGCATTCCAAAGGTGGCAACCAAATCAGTAATTTTCCCACTTGAATTGGCTCCACCCAGGGCTTACAGTGTGCCTGGGCGGTCATGGACGGCGTCCAGGCACTTATTTTCGAGTCTGGATGCCGTACTGCCACTTATTTGGCCAACAGAGCCTGGACAGCGTCCATGCAGCAGTGCAATTCCTCTAGATGCGTACGCCGTATGTTATTATAAACAGGAAAAAGAGGAGGAAAAAATTTTGCATTTCGCGCATTTACGAACTTTATTTTCCCAACTTTTAAAACAGTGCCACTGGCCCCTTGTCGACAATTTCACAAAGGAAAGCAATTCTCTGCAGGCATATGCTTTAAATTACAACAAATATTTCACCAACAAATAATTGACGACTAAATAATGGTTGATGGACAAAAAGCCTAACGAATGATAAATTCTATTTTTTGCTCATTGTATTTGATTAAATAGAAGTTGGATTGATAACAATAATGTCTGCAAATCCAGCTTCTGGTTCAGCAAGAACCATTTTTGTCAATTCAACTTTTATTTAGGCAAATAATCTTTTCAATAATTCAACTTCTTTTCAGTAGGCATTGTGTTTATCTAAATCGAATCAGTTTTGGAAGAATTTCGTTCACCCATCCAACTTCTATTCCAGCATCAATAATATCATCAATCCAACTTCTATTTTAATGAACACAGTGGACCATAATGCACAAACCATTTGTCTTTAACTTAATATCTTGGTGCTCTGCCTTTGCAATTTTTAGTTCTTAACTTTTTGACACTAAGGGCCGTCCATTTGTGACGTCACGCGCCTAGGGAGAAGGGTCACAAATTTGTGACGATGTGTGACAAGGGGAGAGAGTTTTTAGAAATGTGATGTCACATCATCACATTAAAATACGTGATTTTATTAAAAACTTACACTCATTTAAACAAGTTCCACTTAATTAGCAGTAGTTGTTACCACAAGTAAACAATAATAATTATGATTCTGATAGTCTTTCATTGTGAGGCATGCGTAAGATTGTAATCATTATTGGCTACTTAAATTTTCCATTTTTCTTCGTTCTACTGTTATAATTTGAAATATTTTATAGTTAGGCCTAAAAATAATATTTCTTTTATAATTATAAGAAATCTTGCATTACATTGTGGACATCTGGTTTGATTTTTTGTGGGGTCAGGGCCTTGTGACAGGGGGGGTCATGGCAGTTATGATGACGTGTGACGAATGGGGAGGGGTCAAAAATCGTCCAAAATTGTGTGACGTCATTTATGGACGGCTCCCCTAGGGTCCATGGCACTTCTTTTTTTACACTTTAAGCACTGGCTCCACCCACTTTCCGGTAAAACATTAGAGAGTAAAGACATTGTTGACTGCTTCATATTTCAAATTTTATAAAAAGGTTTAACATTTTTTTCACAAATAAAGTTTTTAAATAATAGTTACCAGTATGACAAACACAATGCTGGCACTTTATTTATTGAACCATGCTGGAAGTCATAGCATTGTTCTTGCATGCGAGTTAGTCATTTCCCTTCTAAATTGCTCCAGCTTATCAATAACCACACTGTTCAGAAGATACTTCTTGTTTTTCCATATGAAATGAGTAGGTGGATATTTATCTCCATTCTTAAATTCAAAGCATTTACTGAAATCAATGGCCAAGCTGGACTTCACAAGCCCAACACCGCCAGCGTTAGTAGGGCCTGGATGATAAACTCTGCCTGTTGAAGGCAGCATGCAAATATCTTGAGGAGAAAATGGTATTGTCAGTAGGTCACCAGCACAGGCATATGAGAGGTGATCCTGTTCCATAACTGAACTGGAAACTAATAGTTCAGTAAAAACAATTGGAAGATCATCACAGCGCACAAAATTTCTTTCTGGACCACACAGTGAAACGAACGGAAATGATTCCTGATAGCGTCTTGTATGATTTCGTTCAATTCTTTTGAAGAAGAATTGTAGAAATTGCTTCTCTAGAACAATTACATAAGCAACATAAGTATCAAGAATTGCTGAGCAAGTTCAACTTCATCACTTTGACTTTCAATATGAACCCTTGTCTCACATAAAATGTTTTCAAACAATATGCTCTTCCCTGGGCAGTCACCAAGACCACCCAACTGAGTAACATAATGTATGTATGTGGACTTTTATAAAAGGCCCATCCAATATTAAGCATGCAGTGAGGGAGTTTCAGATTTTGCATATGGGTGCATATGGCGAGGTCTCAGAAAATGTGTACGTACACAAATATAACTATCAAATTATGACGTCCACATTAGCTTATTTATAACTTGGACCTAAAGTTATGAAATATTAAAATCATAGCTGAAAACTCAAACACAGGATAGATAATAAATTTTATGTAGCCAGTAATTCAGTGAGAGGCGCTATAGAAATCTAAAGATACGATACGAAATTGGATGTCATAATAAAAAATTTAGCATGCGCATGTACACATTCTGCGAGACCCTTCCCTTGTCATACACACCCGTATGCAAAATCTCCTAATCTGATCACTTCCCCCTCACTTGGTGTGTACATAATATATGCAATTTCTTTTAAATGAACTCCCACAAAGACTTCCAGTTTGCTAATCATCCATTGTCACCTGTAGAACTAGAGTATCCTTACTCTTTCACCCTCTTTGAGCCCTTTTAGTGTGATCCTGTAGATGCCCGGTGCCTGCCATACTTCTTACACTGGACAGCATCAGTCATGTCCACTCTTCATGGCTGAGATAGGATGGCTGATCGTTTGTCGGTCCCTGGAGCTGTTTGAAGAACATGTCCACAACTTCACATGACATTCTTCTTCTGCCATCCCAGACTTCTCATCGGCATAACAGATTTTACACTCTTTGTTGAAAGAGTAGCAACTACCGCTCAACCAATGTTCCCTCTGATTTTAGAAGATAGCGTGCGCAAGAAATTTTGTGCGTGCAACATTTTATGAATAGTCTTTTGTGCAGAGCTGAATGCGATGATAGTTAAATTAAGACCCTATCTAAAAGTCTATGGTGATAAATTCTGATAAACTAAGTAATCTTGTCAAAAATGTTTCTTAGAGCACATTATGCACACCTCATATGTAATTTTATTTAGCTTTCAATTTATTTGCAATTTTCTATTCCTCACAGCTAAATATTGGTTTAGGCAAGTTATCTTTGCCTAGTCAAGTTCCTTTCTCTTTTTGCCTAGTCAAGTTCTCTTTGCCCAATAAAATTCCTTTCTCTCTTTGCCTAGTCAAGTTCCTTTCTCTCTTTGGCCAAGTTCCTTTCTTGCTTTGCATAGTCAAGTTCTCTTTGCCTAGTCAAGTTCCTTTCTCTCTAGTTCCTTTCTCTTTTTGCCAAGTCAAATTCTCTTGTCCCAATCAAATTCTTTTCTCTTTATGCCTATTCAAGTTCCATTTGCCTAGTCAAGTTCTCTTTGCCTAGTCAAGTTCCGTTCTCTCTAGTTCCTTTCTCTTTTTGCCACGTCAAATTCTCTTGTCCCAATCAAATTCCTTTCCTGCTTTGCCTAATCAAGTTCCTTTCTCTCTTTGGCTAGTCAAGTTCTCTTTGCTCAATCAAATTCCTTTCTCTTTATGCCTATTCAAGTTCCATTTGCCTATTCAAGTTCTCTTTGCCTAGTCAAGTTCCTTTCTCTCTTTGGCCAAGTTCCTTTCTCTCTTTGCATAGTCAAGTTCTCTTTGCCTAGTCAAGTTCCATTCTCTCTAGTTCCTTTCTCTTTTTGCTAAGTCAAATTCTCTTGTCCCAATCAAATTCCTTTCCCGCTTTGCCTAGTCAAGTTCCTTTCTCTCTTTGGCTAGTCAAGTTCTCTTTGCCCAATCAAATTCCTTTCTGTTTATGCCTATTCAAGTTCCATTTGCCTATTCAAGTTCTCTTTGCCTAGTCAAGTTCCGTTCTCTCTAGTTCCTTTCTCTTTATGCCAAGTCAAATTCTCTTGTCCCAATCAAATTCCTTTCCTGCTTTGCCTAGTCAAGTGCGTTTCTCTCTTTGGCTAGTCAAGTTCTCTTTGCTCAATCGAATTCCTTTCTCTTTATGCCTATTCAAGTTCCATTTGCCTAGTCAAGTTCCGTTCTCTCTAGTTCCTTTCTCTTTTTGCTAAGTCAAATTCTCTTGTCCCAATCAAATTCCTTTCCCGCTTTGCCTAGTCAAGTTCCTTTCTCTCTTTGGCTAGTCAAGTTCTCTTTGCCCAATCAAATTCCTTTCTGTTTATGCCTATTCAAGTTCCATTTGCCTATTCAAGTTCTCTTTGCCTAGTCAAGTTCCGTTCTCTCTAGTTCCTTTCTCTTTTTGCTAAGTCAAATTCTCTTGTCCCAATCAAATTCCTTTCCTGCTTTGCCTTGTCAAGTGCGTTTCTCTCTTTGGCTAGTCAAGTTCTCTTTGCTCAATCGAATTCCTTTCTCTTTATGCCTATTCAAGTTCCATTTGCCTAGTCAAGTTCCGTTCTCTCTAGTTCCTTTCTCTTTTTGCTAAGTCAAATTCTCTTGTCCCAATCAAATTCCTTTCCCGCTTTGCCCAGTCAAGTTCCTTTCTCTCTTTGGCTAGTCAAGTTCTCTTTGCCCAATCAAATTCCTTTCTGTTTATGCCTATTCAAGTTCCATTTGCCTATTCAAGTTCTCTTTGCCTAGTCAAGTTCCGTTCTCTCTAGTTCCTTTCTCTTTTTGCTAAGTCAAATTCTCTTGTCCCAATCAAATTCCTTTCCCGCTTTGCCCAGTCAAGTTCCTTTCTCTCTTTGGCTAGTCAAGTTCTCTTTGCCCAATCAAATTCCTTTCTGTTTATGCCTATTCAAGTTCCATTTGCCTATTCAAGTTCTCTTTGCCTAGTCAAGTTCCTTTCTCTCTTTGGCCAAGTTCCTTTCTCTCTTTGCATAGTCAAGTTCTCTTTGCCTAGTCAAGTTCCATTCTCTCTAGTTCCTTTCTCTTTTTGCCAAGTCAAATTCTCTTGTCCCAATCAAATTCCTTTCCTGCTTTGCCTAGTCAAGTTCGTTTCTCTCTTTGGCTAGTCAAGTTCTCTTTGCTCAATCGAATTCCTTTCTCTTTATGCCTATTCAAGTTCCATTTGCCTAGTCAAGTTCCATTCTCTCTAGTTCCTTTCTCTTTTTGCTAAGTCAAATTCTCTTGTCCCAATCAAATTCCTTTCCCGCTTTGCCCAGTCAAGTTCCTTTCTCTCTTTGGCTAGTCAAGTTCTCTTTGCCCAATCAAATTCCTTTCTGTTTATGCCTATTCAAGTTCCATTTGCCTATTTAAGTTCTCTTTGCCTAGTCAAGTTCCGTTCTCTCTAGTTCCTTTCTCTTTTTGCCAAGTCAAATTCTCTTGTCCCAATCAAATTCCTTTCCTGCTTTGCCTAGTCAAGTGCGTTTCTCTCTTTGGCTAGTCAAGTTCTCTTTGCTCAATCGAATTCCTTTCTCTTTATGCCTATTCAAGTTCTCTTTGCCTAGTCAAGTTTCGTTCTCTCTAGTTCCTTTCTCTTTTTGCTAAGTCAAATTCTCTTGTCCCAATCAAATTCCTTTCCTGCTTTGCCTTGTCAAGTGCGTTTCTCTCTTTGGCTAGTCAAGTTCTCTTTGCTCAATCGAATTCCTTTCTCTTTATGCCTATTCAAGTTCCATTTGCCTAGTCAAGTTCCGTTCTCTCTAGTTCCTTTCTCTTTTTGCTAAGTCAAATTCTCTTGTCCCAATCAAATTCCTTTCCCGCTTTGCCCAGTCAAGTTCCTTTCTCTCTTTGGCTAGTCAAGTTCTCTTTGCCCAATCAAATTCCTTTCTGTTTATGCCTATTCAAGTTCCATTTGCCTATTCAAGTTCTCTTTGCCTAGTCAAGTTCTGTTCTCTCTAGTTCCTTTCTCTTTTTGCTAAGTCAAATTCTCTTGTCCCAATCAAATTCCTTTCCCGCTTTGCCCAGTCAAGTTGCTTTCTCTCTTTGGCTAGTCAAGTTCTCTTTGCCCAATCAAATTCCTTTCTGTTTATGCCTATTCAAGTTCCATTTGCCTATTCAAGTTCTCTTTGCCTAGTCAAGTTCCGTTCTCTCTAGTTCCTTTCTCTTTTTGCCAAGTCAAATTCTCTTGTCCCAATCAAATTCCTTTCCTGCTTTGCCTAGTCAAGTGCGTTTCTCTCTTTGGCTAGTCAAGTTCTCTTTGCTCAATCGAATTCCTTTCTCTTTATGCCTATTCAAGTTCCATTTGCCTAGTCAAGTTCCATTCTCTCTAGTTCCTTTCTCTTTTTGCTAAGTCAAATTCTCTTGTCCCAATCAAATTCCTTTCCCGCTTTGCCCAGTCAAGTTCCTTTCTCTCTTTGGCTAGTCAAGTTCTCTTTGCCCAATCAAATTCCTTTCTGTTTATGCCTATTCAAGTTCCATTTGCCTATTCAAGTTCTCTTTGCCTAGTCAAGTTCCGTTCTCTCTAGTTCCTTTCTCTTTTTGCCAAGTCAAATTCTCTTGTCCCAATCAAATTCCTTTCCTGCTTTGCCTAGTCAAGTGCGTTTCTCTCTTTGGCTAGTCAAGTTCTCTTTGCTCAATCGAATTCCTTTCTCTTTATGCCTATTCAAGTTCCATTTGCCTAGTCAAGTTCCGTTCTCTCTAGTTCCTTTCTCTTTTTGCTAAGTCAAATTCTCTTGTCCCAATCAAATTCCTTTCCCGCTTTGCCTAGTCAAGTTCCTTTCTCTCTTTGGCTAGTCAAGTTCTCTTTGCCCACTCAAATTCCTTTCTGTTTATGCCTATTCAAGTTCCATTTGCCTATTCAAGTTCTCTTTGCCTAGTCAAGTTCCGTTCTCTCTAGTTCCTTTCTCTTTTTGCCAAGTCAAATTCTCTTGTCCCAATCAAATTCCTTTCCTGCTTTGCCTAGTCAAGTTCCTTTCTCTCTTTGGCTAGTCAAGTTCTCTTTGCCCAATCAAATTCCTTTCTGTTTATGCCTATTCAAGTTCCATTTGCCTATTCAAGTTCTCTTTGCCTAGTCAAGTTCCGTTCTCTCTAGTTCCTTTCTCTTTTTGCTAAGTCAAATTCTCTTGTCCCAATCAAATTCCTTTCCCGCTTTGCCCAGTCAAGTTCCTTTCTCTCTTTGGCTAGTCAAGTTCTCTTTGCCCAATCAAATTCCTTTCTGTTTATGCCTATTCAAGTTCCATTTGCCTATTCAAGTTCTCTTTGCCTAGTCAAGTTCCTTTCTCTCTTTGGCCAAGTTCCTTTCTCTCTTTGCATAGTCAAGTTCTCTTTGCCTAGTCAAGTTCCATTCTCTCTAGTTCCTTTCTCTTTTTGCCAAGTCAAATTCTCTTGTCCCAATCAAATTCCTTTCCTGCTTTGCCTAGTCAAGTTCGTTTCTCTCTTTGGCTAGTCAAGTTCTCTTTGCTCAATCGAATTCCTTTCTCTTTATGCCTATTCAAGTTCCATTTGCCTATTCAAGTTCTCTTTGCCTAGTCAAGTTCCGTTCTCTCTAGTTCCTTTCTCTTTTTGCCAAGTCAAATTCTCTTGTCCCAATCAAATTCCTTTCCTGCTTTGCCTAGTCAAGTGCGTTTCTCTCTTTGGCTAGTCAAGTTCTCTTTGCTCAATCGAATTCCTTTCTCTTTATGCCTATTCAAGTTCCATTTGCCTAGTCAAGTTTCGTTCTCTCTAGTTCCTTTCTCTTTTTGCTAAGTCAAATTCTCTTGTCCCAATCAAATTCCTTTCCTGCTTTGCCTTGTCAAGTGCGTTTCTCTCTTTGGCTAGTCAAGTTCTCTTTGCTCAATCGAATTCCTTTCTCTTTATGCCTATTCAAGTTCCATTTGCCTAGTCAAGTTCCGTTCTCTCTAGTTCCTTTCTCTTTTTGCTAAGTCAAATTCTCTTGTCCCAATCAAATTCCTTTCCCGCTTTGCCCAGTCAAGTTCCTTTCTCTCTTTGGCTAGTCAAGTTCTCTTTGCCCAATCAAATTCCTTTCTGTTTATGCCTATTCAAGTTCCATTTGCCTATTCAAGTTCTCTTTGCCTAGTCAAGTTCCGTTCTCTCTAGTTCCTTTCTCTTTTTGCTAAGTCAAATTCTCTTGTCCCAATCAAATTCCTTTCCCGCTTTGCCCAGTCAAGTTGCTTTCTCTCTTTGGCTAGTCAAGTTCTCTTTGCCCAATCAAATTCCTTTCTGTTTATGCCTATTCAAGTTCCATTTGCCTATTCAAGTTCTCTTTGCCTAGTCAAGTTCCGTTCTCTCTAGTTCCTTTCTCTTTTTGCCAAGTCAAATTCTCTTGTCCCAATCAAATTCCTTTCCTGCTTTGCCTAGTCAAGTGCGTTTCTCTCTTTGGCTAGTCAAGTTCTCTTTGCTCAATCGAATTCCTTTCTCTTTATGCCTATTCAAGTTCCATTTGCCTAGTCAAGTTCCGTTCTCTCTAGTTCCTTTCTCTTTTTGCTAAGTCAAATTCTCTTGTCCCAATCAAATTCCTTTCCCGCTTTGCCCAGTCAAGTTCCTTTCTCTCTTTGGCTAGTCAAGTTCTCTTTGCCCAATAAAATTCCTTTCTGTTTATGCCTATTCAAGTTCCATTTGCCTATTCAAGTTCTCTTTGCCTAGTCAAGTTCCGTTCTCTCTAGTTCCTTTCTCTTTTTGCCAAGTCAAATTCTCTTGTCCCAATCAAATTCCTTTCCTGCTTTGCCTAGTCAAGTGCGTTTCTCTCTTTGGCTAGTCAAGTTCTCTTTGCTCAATCGAATTCCTTTCTCTTTATGCCTATTCAAGTTCTCTTTGCCTAGTCAAGTTTCGTTCTCTCTAGTTCCTTTCTCTTTTTGCTAAGTCAAATTCTCTTGTCCCAATCAAATTCCTTTCCTGCTTTGCCTTGTCAAGTGCGTTTCTCTCTTTGGCTAGTCAAGTTCTCTTTGCTCAATCGAATTCCTTTCTCTTTATGCCTATTCAAGTTCCATTTGCCTAGTCAAGTTCCGTTCTCTCTAGTTCCTTTCTCTTTTTGCTAAGTCAAATTCTCTTGTCCCAATCAAATTCCTTTCCCGCTTTGCCCAGTCAAGTTCCTTTCTCTCTTTGGCTAGTCAAGTTCTGTTCTCTCTAGTTCCTTTCTCTTTTTGCTAAGTCAAATTCTCTTGTCCCAATCAAATTCCTTTCCCGCTTTGCCCAGTCAAGTTGCTTTCTCTCTTTGGCTAGTCAAGTTCTCTTTGCCCAATCAAATTCCTTTCTGTTTATGCCTATTCAAGTTCCATTTGCCTATTCAAGTTCTCTTTGCCTAGTCAAGTTCCGTTCTCTCTAGTTCCTTTCTCTTTTTGCCAAGTCAAATTCTCTTGTCCCAATCAAATTCCTTTCCTGCTTTGCCTAGTCAAGTACGTTTCTCTCTTTGGCTAGTCAAGTTCTCTTTGCTCAATCGAATTCCTTTCTCTTTATGCCTATTCAAGTTCCATTTGCCTAGTCAAGTTCCATTCTCTCTAGTTCCTTTCTCTTTTTGCTAAGTCAAATTCTCTTGTCCCAATCAAATTCCTTTCCCGCTTTGCCCAGTCAAGTTCCTTTCTCTCTTTGGCTAGTCAAGTTCTCTTTGCCCAATCAAATTCCTTTCTGTTTATGCCTATTCAAGTTCCATTTGCCTATTCAAGTTCTCTTTGCCTAGTCAAGTTCCGTTCTCTCTAGTTCCTTTCTCTTTTTGCCAAGTCAAATTCTCTTGTCCCAATCAAATTCCTTTCCTGCTTTGCCTAGTCAAGTGCGTTTCTCTCTTTGGCTAGTCAAGTTCTCTTTGCTCAATCGAATTCCTTTCTCTTTATGCCTATTCAAGTTCCATTTGCCTAGTCAAGTTCCGTTCTCTCTAGTTCCTTTCTCTTTTTGCTAAGTCAAATTCTCTTGTCCCAATCAAATTCCTTTCCCGCTTTGCCTAGTCAAGTTCCTTTCTCTCTTTGGCTAGTCAAGTTCTCTTTGCCCACTCAAATTCCTTTCTGTTTATGCCTATTCAAGTTCCATTTGCCTATTCAAGTTCTCTTTGCCTAGTCAAGTTCCGTTCTCTCTAGTTCCTTTCTCTTTTTGCCAAGTCAAATTCTCTTGTCCCAATCAAATTCCTTTCCTGCTTTGCCTAGTCAAGTTCCTTTCTCTCTTTGGCTAGTCAAGTTCTCTTTGCCCAATCAAATTCCTTTCTGTTTATGCCTATTCAAGTTCCATTTGCCTATTCAAGTTCTCTTTGCCTAGTCAAGTTCCGTTCTCTCTAGTTCCTTTCTCTTTTTGCTAAGTCAAATTCTCTTGTCCCAATCAAATTCCTTTCCCGCTTTGCCCAGTCAAGTTCCTTTCTCTCTTTGGCTAGTCAAGTTCTCTTTGCCCAATCAAATTCCTTTCTGTTTATGCCTATTCAAGTTCCATTTGCCTATTCAAGTTCTCTTTGCCTAGTCAAGTTCCTTTCTCTCTTTGGCCAAGTTCCTTTCTCTCTTTGCATAGTCAAGTTCTCTTTGCCTAGTCAAGTTCCATTCTCTCTAGTTCCTTTCTCTTTTTGCCAAGTCAAATTCTCTTGTCCCAATCAAATTCCTTTCCTGCTTTGCCTAGTCAAGTTCGTTTCTCTCTTTGGCTAGTCAAGTTCTCTTTGCTCAATCGAATTCCTTTCTCTTTATGCCTATTCAAGTTCCATTTGCCTATTCAAGTTCTCTTTGCCTAGTCAAGTTCCGTTCTCTCTAGTTCCTTTCTCTTTTTGCCAAGTCAAATTCTCTTGTCCCAATCAAATTCCTTTCCTGCTTTGCCTAGTCAAGTGCGTTTCTCTCTTTGGCTAGTCAAGTTCTCTTTGCTCAATCGAATTCCTTTCTCTTTATGCCTATTCAAGTTCCATTTGCCTAGTCAAGTTTCGTTCTCTCTAGTTCCTTTCTCTTTTTGCTAAGTCAAATTCTCTTGTCCCAATCAAATTCCTTTCCTGCTTTGCCTTGTCAAGTGCGTTTCTCTCTTTGGCTAGTCAAGTTCTCTTTGCTCAATCGAATTCCTTTCTCTTTATGCCTATTCAAGTTCCATTTGCCTAGTCAAGTTCCGTTCTCTCTAGTTCCTTTCTCTTTTTGCTAAGTCAAATTCTCTTGTCCCAATCAAATTCCTTTCCCGCTTTGCCCAGTCAAGTTCCTTTCTCTCTTTGGCTAGTCAAGTTCTCTTTGCCCAATCAAATTCCTTTCTGTTTATGCCTATTCAAGTTCCATTTGCCTATTCAAGTTCTCTTTGCCTAGTCAAGTTCCGTTCTCTCTAGTTCCTTTCTCTTTTTGCTAAGTCAAATTCTCTTGTCCCAATCAAATTCCTTTCCCGCTTTGCCCAGTCAAGTTGCTTTCTCTCTTTGGCTAGTCAAGTTCTCTTTGCCCAATCAAATTCCTTTCTGTTTATGCCTATTCAAGTTCCATTTGCCTATTCAAGTTCTCTTTGCCTAGTCAAGTTCCGTTCTCTCTAGTTCCTTTCTCTTTTTGCCAAGTCAAATTCTCTTGTCCCAATCAAATTCCTTTCCTGCTTTGCCTAGTCAAGTGCGTTTCTCTCTTTGGCTAGTCAAGTTCTCTTTGCTCAATCGAATTCCTTTCTCTTTATGCCTATTCAAGTTCCATTTGCCTAGTCAAGTTCCGTTCTCTCTAGTTCCTTTCTCTTTTTGCTAAGTCAAATTCTCTTGTCCCAATCAAATTCCTTTCCCGCTTTGCCCAGTCAAGTTCCTTTCTCTCTTTGGCTAGTCAAGTTCTCTTTGCCCAATAAAATTCCTTTCTGTTTATGCCTATTCAAGTTCCATTTGCCTATTCAAGTTCTCTTTGCCTAGTCAAGTTCCGTTCTCTCTAGTTCCTTTCTCTTTTTGCCAAGTCAAATTCTCTTGTCCCAATCAAATTCCTTTCCTGCTTTGCCTAGTCAAGTGCGTTTCTCTCTTTGGCTAGTCAAGTTCTCTTTGCTCAATCGAATTCCTTTCTCTTTATGCCTATTCAAGTTCTCTTTGCCTAGTCAAGTTTCGTTCTCTCTAGTTCCTTTCTCTTTTTGCTAAGTCAAATTCTCTTGTCCCAATCAAATTCCTTTCCTGCTTTGCCTTGTCAAGTGCGTTTCTCTCTTTGGCTAGTCAAGTTCTCTTTGCTCAATCGAATTCCTTTCTCTTTATGCCTATTCAAGTTCCATTTGCCTATTCAAGTTCTCTTTGCCTAGTCAAGTTCCGTTCTCTCTAGTTCCTTTCTCTTTTTGCCAAGTCAAATTCTCTTGTCCCAATCAAATTCCTTTCCTGCTTTGCCTAGTCAAGTGCGTTTCTCTCTTTGGCTAGTCAAGTTCTCTTTGCTCAATCGAATTCCTTTCTCTTTATGCCTATTCAAGTTCCATTTGCCTAGTCAAGTTCCGTTCTCTCTAGTTCCTTTCTCTTTTTGCTAAGTCAAATTCTCTTGTCCCAATCAAATTCCTTTCCCGCTTTGCCTAGTCAAGTTCCTTTCTCTCTTTGGCTAGTCAAGTTCTCTTTGCCCACTCAAATTCCTTTCTGTTTATGCCTATTCAAGTTCCATTTGCCTATTCAAGTTCTCTTTGCCTAGTCAAGTTCCGTTCTCTCTAGTTCCTTTCTCTTTTTGCCAAGTCAAATTCTCTTGTCCCAATCAAATTCCTTTCCTGCTTTGCCTAGTCAAGTGCGTTTCTCTCTTTGGCTAGTCAAGTTCTCTTTGCTCAATCGAATTCCTTTCTCTTTATGCCTATTCAAGTTCCATTTGCCTAGTCAAGTTTCGTTCTCTCTAGTTCCTTTCTCTTTTTGCTAAGTCAAATTCTCTTGTCCCAATCAAATTCCTTTCCTGCTTTGCCTTGTCAAGTGCGTTTCTCTCTTTGGCTAGTCAAGTTCTCTTTGCTCAATCGAATTCCTTTCTCTTTATGCCTATTCAAGTTCCATTTGCCTAGTCAAGTTCCGTTCTCTCTAGTTCCTTTCTCTTTTTGCTAAGTCAAATTCTCTTGTCCCAATCAAATTCCTTTCCCGCTTTGCCCAGTCAAGTTCCTTTCTCTCTTTGGCTAGTCAAGTTCTCTTTGCCCAATCAAATTCCTTTCTGTTTATGCCTATTCAAGTTCCATTTGCCTATTCAAGTTCTCTTTGCCTAGTCAAGTTCCGTTCTCTCTAGTTCCTTTCTCTTTTTGCTAAGTCAAATTCTCTTGTCCCAATCAAATTCCTTTCCCGCTTTGCCCAGTCAAGTTGCTTTCTCTCTTTGGCTAGTCAAGTTCTCTTTGCCCAATCAAATTCCTTTCTGTTTATGCCTATTCAAGTTCCATTTGCCTATTCAAGTTCTCTTTGCCTAGTCAAGTTCCGTTCTCTCTAGTTCCTTTCTCTTTTTGCCAAGTCAAATTCTCTTGTCCCAATCAAATTCCTTTCCTGCTTTGCCTAGTCAAGTGCGTTTCTCCCTTTGGCTAGTCAAGTTCTCTTTGCTCAATCGAATTCCTTTCTCTTTATGCCTATTCAAGTTCCATTTGCCTAGTCAAGTTCCGTTCTCTCTAGTTCCTTTCTCTTTTTGCTAAGTCAAATTCTCTTGTCCCAATCAAATTCCTTTCCCGCTTTGCCCAGTCAAGTTCCTTTCTCTCTTTGGCTAGTCAAGTTCTCTTTGCCCAATAAAATTCCTTTCTGTTTATGCCTATTCAAGTTCCATTTGCCTATTCAAGTTCTCTTTGCCTAGTCAAGTTCCGTTCTCTCTAGTTCCTTTCTCTTTTTGCCAAGTCAAATTCTCTTGTCCCAATCAAATTCCTTTCCTGCTTTGCCTAGTCAAGTGCGTTTCTCTCTTTGGCTAGTCAAGTTCTCTTTGCTCAATCGAATTCCTTTCTCTTTATGCCTATTCAAGTTCCATTTGCCTAGTCAAGTTCCGTTCTCTCTAGTTCCTTTCTCTTTTTGCTAAGTCAAATTCTCTTGTCCCAATCAAATTCCTTTCCCGCTTTGCCTAGTCAAGTTCCTTTCTCTCTTTGGCTAGTCAAGTTCTCTTTGCCCACTCAAATTCCTTTCTGTTTATGCCTATTCAAGTTCCATTTGCCTATTCAAGTTCTCTTTGCCTAGTCAAGTTCCGTTCTCTCTAGTTCCTTTCTCTTTTTGCCAAGTCAAATTCTCTTGTCCCAATCAAATTCCTTTCCTGCTTTGCCTAGTCAAGTGCGTTTCTCTCTTTGGCTAGTCAAGTTCTCTTTGCTCAATCGAATTCCTTTCTCTTTATGCCTATTCAAGTTCCATTTGCCTAGTCAAGTTCCGTTCTCTCTAGTTCCTTTCTCTTTTTGCTAAGTCAAATTCTCTTGTCCCAATCAAATTCCTTTCCCGCTTTGCCCAGTCAAGTTCCTTTCTCTCTTTGGCTAGTCAAGTTCTCTTTGCTCAATCAAATTCCTTTCTCTTTATGCCTATTCAAGTTCCATTTGCCTAGTCAAGTTCTCTTTGCCTAGTCTAGTTCCGTTCCTTTCTCTTTTTGCCAAGTCAAATTCTCTTGTCCCAATCAAATTCCTTTCCCGCTTTGCCCAGTCAAGTTCCTTTCTGTCTTTGCCTAATCAAGTTCTCTTTGCCTAGTTAAAGCCATGTTAGTAGTTACCACAGGCACAAAATAATTTATTTTGCTAATATTTCATTGCCCGAAACTAAAAACTTTTGAGCGCCGCCTGTGGATGATACTCGACGGGCCAGAGTTGCCATTTCTATTCCACGTTCTCTGCCATCGAACTTCCTTCCATTGAACTTTATCTTGAGTCCAACTTATTGTTCTCCTTATCATTCAGTAGTGTTTTAAGCAGCGTTATCATTGTTTTATGATCCTAGTTAATAGTTATATATTTTAATTTTCTTCCTTTTTTAGTCATTTACATCTTGTTGTATTTCATTGTATCCTGTAACTTGTTGCGGTATGTCAACATGAGTTTCAATAAACGAATATATCATACATGATAACTTTACACATTTATGAACCACATAAACTGTTCAAATACTAAAGAAGATATAGTCTTAACCCCTTTAGCGGCAAACCCGATTATATTCGTCCTTAACAACTGACCATTAAACGGCACACCCGATTATAATCGTTGAATTGATTATACATACATACAGACAGACTCTTTGGCCAAGTTCCTTTTTCTTTTTGCCTAGTCAAGTTCCTTTCTCTCTTTGAATAGTCAAGTTTTCTTTGCCCAGTTAAGTTCCTTTCTCTTTTTGCCTAGTATACATTCATACATACATACATATTTTCATGCACATTCACATACACAAATACATACATAAATATATTCAAATACATACATACATATGCATACATATATATATATACAAATACATTCATGTGCATACATATATATATACATATATATGTATATATAGGTCTACACAAATTATATATATATATATGTATACATAAACTATCTATATAAACATATATACTTATATATATGCATATATACATACATACATGCATACATATATACATATCTACATCATATATACATAGATATACATACATACATATACATGAATGTATATACATATATGTACATATATATGCATATATATATACATATCTATACACATATATATATATATATATATATATATGCATACATACATACATACATACATATATATACATATAGGCATATATACATGGATTTATATATACATATGGACATACATATAAACATACATACATAGACACACATATTTGCATATATACATATATACTTACATATATACACATGTATATACATACATTATATACATATATATATTCATACATACATATGTACATTCATACATACATACATGCATACATATATATACACATACATACATAGATATGCAGACATAAAATTTGCTTGCCAAATAAGGGTAGGTTTTAAAAATTTTGCAGGATGCTAAAGGGGTTAATAAAATAGCTTAACAATACCCTACATGCTGATAAAATAAAACTTCAACTTACCTTTAAAACATGAAGTGAAATTCTTTATTCTAGCATCATCCAGAAAGAGCTGTAAATATTACATAGACATTCATCAATAGTTTGCTGAATATCTGCTAGAAATCAATGTTAGTTAGACTTGGGAGTACTTCATACCCCCTCTGCTGGATTGAGTGACCAAGATGACAATAACTTAAATAAGTTAAACAACCAACAATCATACTCAGTATAAATTGATGAAAACATTGTGACATCTCACACCATGTTTAGCCACCTACATTTACCTGGCAACATCTGCTTAGATTGGAAGATTATACTTATGCAAGTGCTAACAATAGTGCCAGTAACTAGAATATGCACAACATTACTGCCCTTGTCAATCAATACATATAAAAGATATTTCTTATTAGTTCTCAAGATGACCATAGGATTTCTTACACCAGATAAATATGGTAACGTCAGAAGGGTCAAAAAAGGCCACTGACGGATATTGCAGAGCTCTGAGAAATGGGCTAATTTCATGCAAAGGTATGTTTGAATTTTTTAAACCTGTTTTAGTCATGCAGACAAAATTTAGAACCCAACATCTATGGCCTCTACTTAACAGAGGTGAAGACAAGAGATGAGGATTTAGTGGATTAATATTGAAGGGACGGGATTGTCTTAATTCGGTCTGGATGGCCTGTGATGTGAATTCTGTTCTCATTAAATATGTCTTTGCACCACTTTCATAGATTTTGCAACGTTTTTTGAGATTCATAATTTGCTGTGATTTACCCCTCTTTTTCATTAACATTTCATATCTCCTAATTTAGTAATTATGTGGGCCATAGGTGCCAACTCCACAAGGGCAACAGGCCTCCTCTCAACGTACCGTCTGCCCGTGGCGGTGGTATCATCGTGTATCCTCGCTGGTCCAGTCCAAAGTTTCAGATAATCTGTTGATCTTAAACTTTGATTGTGGAGATTTGCAATCCATTGATCTGAAACTTTGATTGCAGCACATTGTGTGATATGCAGACACATGGCGTGTCTGGTTACCTTGCTCAGCTGGTTGGCCTCATTCGTTAGGGAGCTCTCCATAGGTCCTATATGCCCTTTATGACCTTCCTCAGGGTTTGTTGGTGGATCTCCTTCTGTACGTCATCTACACTTCTGAGATTTCTTCAGTACTCACAAACCCTAAGTCGCAGGAACCATCTTATTTGCAGGCAGTCAGACAAAACAGTTGGGACACGGTATGCACGTACTGAGGACACGTAGCGTGTCTCCGATAGAGAACTGTAGTACACGTGTCCTTAAGATTCGCGGCACGTCGTCGATATAGCATGAACTTGGCTACAGATATTTATAATGCGTGTACATTTAGTGTAACGTCGTATGTGAATGCTTTACATATTAGCGGCTAGCATAAGCGCCTGCAGGACCTTGGCCTGATAGGAGGAGCGGCGAGTGCACATAGTGTAGCGTTAGAAATGTATGTGTTCAATTGACTATATCAGAAGGCGTTTTAGAGGAATCTCTCAGAGCTAGGACTGGACTCCTCGTGGCAAGTCGTGTTCAGCTCATTGCTGTTGCCTTAGGTATTTACGAAGGTCCTAGTCTCCAGCTGTCTAGTTAAGAAGTTGTGGCGAATGCCTTGCTTGACACCAGCTCTAGCTCGTTGTTCCATGCCACCTGAGGCCAACCGCGCTGCTGTTATCACTTGGTCTTGTCGTTTCTCTGTTCTCCGCACATGTTGTTCAGGTTGTATATTACTTTGTCGTGAATATCGTCTTTTCTTAAAGATTACCCATAGACTTTATTTGTCCGTCAGAGTAGTATCTGAGCAATAAATAATACCATTACTTAAGCAGAGGATCTAGATCTACCAGCTTTGTAAAAGTCGAAAAATATTTGTATAGAAAAATTAGAAAGATCCACATGTCCTATAAGCAGACTAGTTTGTCCCAAGTGACTTTAATTTATTTTTAAATGAGTCACGCTTCTTTAGGCTGTGGCAATACCCCAAAATTTTTATCCGCCAAGAGTTTTGGTGATCTTGTTGAGTTGCCACACTGAGTCAGATGTTGCCAGAATTGATCTTGTTGAGTTGCCACACTGAGTCAGATGTTGCCAGAATTGACCAAAGTCTCTGGGCTTGAACTCAGTCTAAAAGTTAATCGTAACCACCGGTAAAAGCCCTACCCCAGAGGGTCTTCAAGGCTGAGAGACGGCTCGATGCTGCGTCAAAGGCAAGATGCCAAAAGCCATCTTTTGCATCGACAGTGCTAAAAACCAGTGTTGGGCACGAGACCAAAACCTCGAGACTGAGAGGTCCAAGATCAAGACCGATACTCTTTTTTATCAACAATTCAATTTATTAAGATGCTAAAACGAAATAGCACACTTAAAACTAATTTTATTGCTGAAGAATACTAATCTTAATAAAGGTCCAAAAAGCAGTTTTTCTGGCCAGTCTGAACTTTTGTGGGTTCAGCTCTTTTGGCTTCAGCCTAAAGATATCACACTACAAATTACTTACAGTTAATAGGTGAATAATTTAAGACATCTGAACAAGTAGATTAATGTTCCGTTTGAATGGTGTAGGCCTACTTTGGCTGACCACATAATTATTAGATTGTTCCAAAACCTTGAAATTTGTGAAAGCAAGTTTTGCAATGGCTGATTCCGTTGCAAATGCATTTTTTGCCCATAGTAACATGTATATATAGACGGTCCGCACGTCATAAATCAATAACAAGCGCGTAGTGTCAGAACATCAGGCGTCTCTAATAATCGAAAATAACCGACAAATATCAAAGATATTGCTCTGATACGGCAAATGACCAAGAACACTAACCTAAGATGGAGACCAATCCCAAGACCGTTCCTTAAGACCAAGACCGACACAGTTTTCCGGTCTCGAAACCAAGACCACGGTCTCGAGACCACATCCCTGCTAAAAACACGTGCCCCTGCTAGCTGAAGTAGTATGTCATCGATGGTTGGCATGCAGTATAGCTCACGGAAAATAATGCCTTGTCCAAAGGTTTGGGGTTGATGCATATGCAAATTCGGCCATCTGGTTTTGTTACCACCAAGGGCACCAAGATCTATGTAGTGGGTTCGGTCACTGCTGTAATGACGCCGATTTCTTCCAACCATCTGAGTTCTGTTGCAACCTTGTCATAGATGTCGAAAGGAAGTCTGCAGAGTGGCATCTGGACTTTCCATATGCACTGGGTTTGCACCACGTACATAAAATCTTTCCTTGGTGTGTATGTAATATACGGATTTATATGAGATGTTTATTATGCGATTTTATATCACCCTTCCTCCAACGTGTTTTTGTTAAGAAGTACATACCCCTTGACGGTGCAATTGCAGTTGTACTGCAGAGCAATTGTGCACGAAGGACATGCTTAAGGTCCCTATGCAGTCACTCCCCGGACGTGGGCCGAACCCACTCAGTGCACACTAAGGACGCTACAGGTCGACATTTCTAACCAATCGGCCACCGTGCCACACATGGTCGGGACCTTACAGAAAATTGAATTTCGATTAATAATACCCTTGGTTATTGCTCATTGTGAACCTGTGTCCTTAAAGCTGGGCAATGAGGAAGCACTTTTGCATAATATTACCAAAGATCTTAAGAGTCGTAGTCTACGACTCTAACACCTTTGGTATTACAGTTAGTCTGTTGCCAGTCGAAAGGGCCTGGTGTGTGCTACATTTCGGTTCTCCTCTGAATCCAGAAAACAAGTCCTCTATATTTACAACAGCTTGTTCAATTAGTCAGAAGAGTTAAGACAATTTCCGGCCAACAGTAGTTGAAGTACACAATACGTACTTGGCCCTGATGGTCAACGTAATAGAAATATTCTCGAACTTTTGCTTCTGGCGACTGCCCTTGCTCATATTGAACACCGCTACTTAACCATCTTTTATGCGACTTCAGGCACACTGAAAGGGCAACTCTCGAGAACATAATTTCGATGATAATCCAAAAATTGCCTTTCAACTATTATTATTTTACTATAACATTAGGGGTATTTTTCTATGGACGAAATTTCGCTACGGTCTTCATCAAGGGTCTTCAATTAATACACACCGACTACATAATTGCTGCCAAGAGGCAAACGTTTCCTATGACGTAGAATGTCGTAACCGTAAAATAAGGACTAGAATTTAGCAATGTCCTGGCGTGTATTATTGGGCTTGCGGCGTCGACTGTTTATTAGCGTGGTTCACGCCAATAGGGTAATTTGTAATTGTAATGGAACACTTACATGGCGTCACTCGATATCAGAGGCGCTCGCAACTCAACATGTTGCTAAATGGCCAGCAGGAAAGTCTTCGGGCGCCTCTGGAAAGCAGCAGAGGGAACAGAGAGCAATTCTCCCGAAGAGGAAGGGGCAGGCTGTTCCTTTGGGTCCACCCTTTTTACCAACTGTACATCTACCGTTGACTTCCATTGTATCATGTTTTTTACTGGACTGCAGTGGTATCAATAAAGCTGATTGAAGTTGAAAAGCTGATTTATTGTTCCAGCTAATCCGACCCGACCACGTAGGCGTCTAGCTATTGTAGTATGATGTAGGCTCTTTGTGTAGTGCATCTTTCCCCTTGTTGTTGTCGTCGCTTCCGTTGAAGAAGTTGGGATTCTTGTGGTTTGCAGTTTACGATTTTTTTATCCAGTAAAATTCCGCCATAGACCCAAGCATCCATGGAAGGGAGCACGAGGATAGGACCTGGACACGGGCGAGGAAGGTTTTGAAGCCTATCTGGCAGTGACTTCGGCTTATCGAGAAGTTAGAGAAACTCCGGCTTGATCATTGCGCTTTCGGCCGCCATTTGCATTATGGAGGTTGTGACTGAGTAATATTTGATCGGTCACGGGCACAAGAGTTTAACGATAGTTAATAAGTTTTAGATGTCTTTATAGCGGCCAGTAAATAGCTACGAAGATTAATATGGCGCCGAAGTATTGCGAAGATTAATTGACTTTTGTGTACAATGTGTACATGTCATAGTGAGCCGCCTTCAACAATTATCTGGCATTAGTTGATTTGTTGTGACGCCTTTTCTTAAGTTAAGAGATAGAAGTGTATCTCTGCATATTATTTCGTTCTGACAGGAAGTTTATGATAATTGTAATCAAGCGGCCTTTGATTTAATTGGCTATCTGAAGACGTCGTCATTATTAATAGTATAGGCCTCACTAAGTCCTGCAATTTGCTCTATATAATGTAGTGCGTTTGTACAGCACCGTCGTCATCTTTATCTCGTCCAATTATCGCCTAGTTTAGTCTAGAGTCTGTTGAATGGAAAATAAGAACCCTGACGGTGAAAAGTGAACCATCGTCGCCCTCTGCCCGAGGACCGCAGACGGAGGCATAGAAGAAGATTATATGGATCTTGAAGTCACTTTCAAGATGGCGTCGAGCGAAGGTTCGAAGGCGCCAGAAGGGGTGGAAGAGGCAGCCGCCTCCTTGGACTTCTCCTTTCCTGGTGGGGAACCACATAAGGAGGACGGGATGCCCAGGTATACCGAACTGCTTGACTGGCCCGATCATTCATTGACTTCTATAGCACCTCGATTAAATCCATTACGACAGCATGGTCGTCGCCGCAAGGAGTCCGCCACACATCGTCACAGTTAATTGCACTGCCGACACAATCACAGTAGGCCTACATTGCACCATCACGTACCACACTAGTAAAACACACAATAAAAACTGATAAAACGTACTCGGTGAGATAATACTCAGAAAGTATACTGTTGGGAGGACGGTAATCTATAGGGCATTACCTGCCCTATAGATTACCGTGGTGGCCTATACCTGTGTTTGTATGAATGTGGGATGGTCTCGTTGGACATCCTTTTCTTTGGATCTCTCTTTCTCCTGCTTTGTGCAATGGAGGGTAAAGTTTAAATAGGAGTGTCTTTAACTAGGAGTGTCCTTCTCTACAAATAGAAGGAACACATTATTCTAAGGGAGTCCTGACAGTCATTCTTGTTTTGGAAGGTCGTAAGCGTTCAGCCCGTTGCTGATTTTCTGCGTGTGACTGTCTGAATATCAGTTGTTAGTCATTAAGCTAGAAAGGGACATTCCCTGTTTAATGTACGCCGTTCTCTCGCGGTTCCGTTTCCTTCGAGGACAACCGTGTTGATGTTGTGCCTGTCTTGCCTGCGTATCGACCGTCAGCAGTTTCTTGACTTCCGTGTCGTTTTACTGTCTTCTTGGCTGACGAAGGTTATGTATAACTTGTATATAGATGATTAAATTGATATTTTTTATCGTATCCCTAGAGCTTTAATCATTTTCTCAGTTATAGCATTCAACATATGGGGGCTCTGTCCGAAAGCGGAATTTTTCTGATATCTAGCGATAGGTAGGCAGTTAAAAAAGATGGGTACGTAGGTCAAGACAGATGAAATTTAGACGTAGATTAACCGTAGAGTTAATTCAATAGGCTCGTTTTGTGCGCAGTTATTGTTGAATAATCTTGGTGACGTGACGTACGGTGGTATAAAAGTTAGGCTGCCGTGAGAAGTGTTGTAGTAGGCTACGTAGCGCGCATAGCGTACAATGGAAACGCCGGTTGCGGCGCCGTCTCTGACAATTGAAGATGTCCTTGACTTGTCTGTTGAGGAGTTGAGAGAGGAATTGCAACGCTTAGGGCAACAGGTTAAAGGGTTAACTAAAATTCAATTGCAAAAGGCGTTGGCAAAATTAATGACCTCTGACAAGGGTAGTAAGTAGGAATGGAAATTAAGAGTAAAGCGCTCGAGTTAAGGGCTGCAAGAGATGCAGAAGACTTTGAGAGACAAATGAGGAGAGAAGCCGATAGAAGGCAAAAGGAGGAGTCGTATAGAGAATTTGAGATATTGAAGCTCAAATTGCAAGCCGAGGAGTGTAATGCTTTGGCGGAAGAGAGGATTCGTAAGGAAAATGCTTTGGCGGAAGAGAAAAAGGACAAAGCGAGGGAGAAGCAACGTAAAGCTGAAATAGAGGAGAATAAGATTAGGTTACAAGTTGAGATGGAGGAGAGAAAAGCAAGAAGAGAGTATGAGGAAAGAGAGAACATAAGAGAACACGAATTGAAATTAAAAGAGCTAGGGGTAATGAAAATGACCCAGGGAGCGTTAAGGAGAATTTCCGTTTAGCTACAGCTGTGAAGTTTGTACCGAGATTCAATGAGGCAGACGTAGACAATTACTTGATAGCATTCGAAAAAGCAATGCAAATTCATAAATTCCCAAAGGAAAAATGGATAGCTTTGATACATACACAGATAACGGGAAAAGCGGAGAAGGTTTTTGCGGCATTATCCGTTGAAAACTGTCAAAATTACGATGTTCTAAAGCAAGCGTTACTATTGGCTTACGCACATGTTCCGGAATTCTATCGAAAACGGTTTAGGACTATAACCAAGGGAACATTGGAAACTTTTTCAAATTTTGCGTTTCGATTGGGGCTCCCGTTCAAAAGCTGGATGGTGGGAGAAAATGCTATTACTGACATTAACAGGCACTTGGAAGTAATTAAGCTTGAACAGTTCGTAAATTGTATGCCGACAGAGATACATCGTTGGGTGATTGAAAAAGGCCTCAAACTCTTTCAGAGGCTAGTAAATTAGCCGACGAATTTGCGATGCTATACAAACCCTTTAAAATGGATGTAAACGCAGTTTCTAAATTTGAAGCACAACCAGCTGAAAATTCTAGTAGTGAAAATTGGCGAAAAAATTTGCAAACACATAATTTCTGGCCTGAGAATGATTTTCATAAGTCGTTTGGATCTCAGATTCGTTGCGGAGGTTGCAATCGTTTTGGCCACACCCTCAATTATTGTAGACAAAAAAAAGCGCAGCAACCAGGTAGTGATCACAAGAACTTTGACCACGATGGTGCTAAATTTGTGCAGTTGCTTGTTAATGATAAACATGGGGCAGAGCAGTCGTTGGTTACGTCTTTGTTGCACAGCGACTTTAAACCTTTTTGTGCTCATGCAAATTTGTGCAGTAATGAAGGTTCACAGCGCCCGGTAGTTCTTTTTCGGGATTCTGGGGCCATGCAGACGCTTGTATCTCGGGAACGTGTAGATGGACACAAATGAAAATAGACTAATTCAAGGAATGGTGAACCTACAGAAATTCAACTAGTGGAAATTGAATTGCAGTCTGATCATGTAAATGGAAAGGTTCTTTGTGGCATGGTGGATAAGTTACCCGGCGGGGCCATGCAGACGCTTGTATCTCGGGAACGTGTAGATGGACACAAATGAAAATAGACTAATTCAAGGAATGGTGAACCTACAGAAATTCAACTAGTGGAAATTGAATTGCAGTCTGATCACGTAAATGGAAAGGTTCTTTGTGGCATGGTGGATAAGTTACCCGGTGGGATAGACAATTTAGTCGGAAATGATCATCCAGAGGTCTTGCCATTGCACATTTCTGTGGTTTCGAGGGCCTAAAGTAAACGGGAACGAAATTTAACGGGGAATTGTGGTGACGTGAACGCTCATTCTTTCGACAATATTGCAGCGTCAGTAAACGAGGGTATTTTATTTAATCAGACAATTAATGTTGATGAGACACGAGTCGAAGAGATTTTAGTCGAAAGAGCAGTCGAGCGTGACGATGCACCGAACGACGAACACAATGCCTCGCAGGGTATTGAGGGAATTTTATCCAAAATTGGGAGGGTTGTTTCGAAGGATGAGTTAGTCCGTTTGCAACGTAACGATGTATCGCTGAACGGA
>OY365808.1:39100168-39102668 GCA_959347315.1 Bimastos eiseni | reverse complement strand
GCAGTAACAGTAACAACAACAACAGCATTAGTAACAACAGTAACAACAATAGCAGTAACAGTAACAACAACAACAGCAGTAGTAACAGTAACAACAACAACAGCAGTAGTAACAACAGTAACAACAATAGCAGTAACAGTAACAACAACAGCAGCAGTAACAACAGTAACAACAACAACAGCAGCAGTAACAACAGTAACAACAATAGCAGTAACAGTAACAACAACAACAGCAGCAGTAACAGTAACAACAACAACAGTAGTAGTAACAACAACAGCAGTAACAGTAGCAACAACAGTAATAATAATATCCATGTATCTTAACAACAAAGACCCGTCGTCACGATCCGCTCCGAGTCGGAAGACCATATCACGCAGTTGAATGGCTTCTTCATACAACAAACAACCCCAGATCGTTGACTCACAAGAGGGACCAAGGCCCAAACAAAAGGGGATTTGCGGAGCATGCCACAGCGAATTTAAACTGCACAACAAGAATGGCCTCGTGCACAGACATGGACCCAGAGACAACCCGTGCCCAGGTTACAAACCACCAATAGGTCCTCATGTCCCGACAGAGGAACCTCTCGATACAAGGACACAACTGCCAGCAACATCTCTGGGTACAAATGAGATAAATGTAGTAAATTCCATTCCTCATCCATACTTGACTGCCAGTCTGATGAAACACATACCCAAAGCAGCCAGACCAGGTTTGAGCGCCTTGTTAACCACAATTATAGGAAGGATTCTCCGAGATCCATGCTCCTTGGCCCAATGGAGGCAGCTTTTCGCCTTTGGTGCACTGACATTAGCCAAGCCTACTAGAGGAGGCAGACGGTATAACATGACCATAAAAATCAAACAAAGATCTAGCGATTTCCTGGGCAGATGCACCAAGGACATTGACTGGCTCTTTATCGGACAAGAGGGATAAGAACACAGAAAGAAAGAAGGAAAGCAAGTGGAAGAAACGAGGGCCTCAGCCGTGGCCTCTAAATTGGAAGATGGGAATATCCGAGCAGCGGCTAGGATTCTGAGCTCGGACGACAAGCCAATCCCAATTAACGAGACCACATGGAAGGAGCTCAAAACAAAACATCCGCCCCCACCTCAGAGCCAGGAGCCAGTACCCGGGCCACCGGATGCCGCCCCGCTTCAGATGACCGAGGAGAACGTAATCAGATGCATTCGCAACTTCCCGGCGGGATCAGCCGGTGGGCCAGACGGCCTACGCCCCAGCACATCCTAGAGTTAGTCAGCCTACCAGACTCGGGCCCAACTCTGCTAGCCGCCTTTACGGCTCTGGTAAACTTGCTTCTCTCTCAGGAGAATGCCCTTCTGGGATTCGAGCAACCCTTTTCGGTGGAACTCTCTTCGCTCTCTCTTAGGAAAGGCACTGGAGGTCTGAGGCCCATTGTCATAGGTTACTATTGGCGCAGACTGGCAGCCAAATGTGCCAGCTCTTATGCGGCGCCTATAGTTGCTGAATACCTCTCTCCCAGACAAGTCGGAGTTGGTGTACCTGGAGGATGTGAGGCAGCAGTACACGCAACAAGACGATTTTTGAACAGTTTAGACAACAAAACAATCATAGCCAAAATAGATTTCTCCTACGCATTCAACAGCCTATACAGACTTTAAATGTTGACAGCAATATATATCATTCTTCCTGAACTGGCACCTTTTTGCAATCTAGCTTACTTGGAACACTCACATCTTAAATACGGTCGATACTGTGTCTTGTCCCAAGTGGGGCCCCAACAAGGCGACCTTTTGGGTCCCTTACTCTTCTGTCTACCTCTACAGCCAATCTTCATCCAAATGAAATCGCCGCTCACAGTAGGTTTTCGGGACGATCTAACACTAGGTGGCAGAGCGGAAGAGGTTGCGGAAGATATAAACAGACTCGAAACCGAATGCGAGAAACTCGGCCTCTTCCTAAATCGAACAAAATGCGAGATCGTTATGACTTCTGCTGATATCCAGAGAGACTTCGAACCATTAAGACAGTTCCGATGGACTAACCCTTCAGAGGCCACACTGCTAGGCGCACCTCTGTCAACGAATACGGCCTTGACGAACACTTTGAATGCGCGCACAGTGCATTCTGGAGGCGAGGTCTGCCACTCCGAGCGATGGACGTTAGTTTTTCCATCATGCGCATTAGCTCAATGCGCATGATGGAAAAACTAACGTCCATCGCCATACATGACACCCTCATCTTGCTCCGATACTCGCTGAGTGCCACCCGACTATTATATACTCTCAGAAGCTGCCCATGCGAAGGCCACAAAGGACAGGAGGAGTATGACAAGACCTTGAGGGTGGACCTCGCTGAGGTGCTCAATCTTGTTCTCACCAACGAGGCATGGCTCCAAGCCACCCTGCCCATCAAAAGAGGATGACTGGGCATCCTATCAGTGGTTTCGCTGGCACTTTCAACCTTCTTGGCATCGGCCGCAGCTACTGATATACTCCAGAGAAGGATTCTGCGAGGA